>JAJIBD010019190.1:0-11452 GCA_021461705.1 Cryptotis parvus | reverse complement strand
GAGTCCTACCAAAGAGAGGGACTCAAGTCAGTCCCTTAATATACACAAAAGTAATCCTAACTTAGGGAGGGTGCTGTCAGTAAACCCTAAACAGCTTCTAGATAGTAGAAGAGGTGTAGAAAGGTGGTGCCACACCCCTACTACAGGTCTACACAAATGGTTATGCCAAGGACTAATCCTTTCTTCCGAGATTATCTCTTATGTAAAACACTGGAGAGAGGGGGACTGGTATAATTTCATGGGCTTTATGTAATCTAGGTGACCCACAAGGTCCTTCTTATTTATTATCTGCACCAGGGTGATTCTGAGTATCTTATTCTCTGTGTGCTGAAAGGGTCACCCTCATCTTCTTGAGGGCAAAGTAGTATGATCCTTCCTATAATAGTCCCAACGTAGCCAGGGTGGCAGTCTCCCTGGTAAACGCTAACTGTCCCACGGTGGGTTCAGTGGGTATAAAGAGAACTGCACCCAATCTAGATAACAGAGAAATCTTGAGTAGATGTATAATAATAAGGCAGAAGTTACTCAGTCAAGGTGACTTCTGTGACTGCCACACTGTCCATGAGTGTTTACATAGAAGAGAGATCTCATTAGTATGAACCCTGGCTTAAGAAAATATAAATAGATTAAGCTGTGAGTGGATAAAACAGTAAAGCTCCCAAGCTAACTGGGCCTGTCATCCAACAGTCCTATAAATCATAAGTATTAAAAATGGCCAAGGAAAATGACCAGCCAGCAAATAAAATGTCAGCCTCATTAATTATTAAAATTGACAAATTCAGGGACCAGAGAAATAGCTCAAAGGGCTGAGACTTTGGATACAAGAGCCCCCTGGTTCAGTTACCAGCATCACATGGTCTCTCAAGCACAGAGCCAGGAGTAACCTTACCTAGCATGACCCAAAAACAAAGCAGGAAAAGAATTACACAGTCAAAAAATAGAAATCACTACTTTCAAACGGACAGTTTGGGGTGCTTTTAGTGTTTTACTTTTTTTTTTCAGTACCTGGGGTTGAACCCAGTCTCATGCATTTGAGATGGGCCTCGCCTAGGCCACATCCCTGGCCTCAGGGAGTTGTTGTTTCTTTCCTGTTGTATCATATTGGAGTTGCATTTGTAATGATGTTCGGGGGGGAAATTGTTGCTGCAACTTTTCTGCAGAGCAGTTTGACAGAATGCACATTGAGCCACAATTCCATTTGTAGAACTTGGTGATAATAAAATAATTGGATAGGGGAGTAATTTGGTGTGTTGCACATATATTAGTTAGAAGAGTATTACTAATGCAAAATGGAAGTGTTAGTACCCATAAATGAGGATTAGGTAAGCAAATTGACATATTAGAATTAAGATGGTATGGTAGATCTGTAATTTTTAATATATGGAAAAGATAACCTGTAATATGTTAATTTTACAAAACAGCAAGTATATAATGTCCTATTAAGTAGTGATACATATCAGGTTTTTTCCACCCAGCAGAAGAACTGATCACAGCCCGGCTCACACAGCTGCTTGCAGCCTAGTGGTTCATCAATAAATGCTTCAGATCAGAGATGACTACAAGAGTATGCCACCCGCACAGCAGAGCCTGGCAAGCTACCCGTGTCGGTATTTGATATGCCAATACCAGTAACAATTATAGACCTCATTCCCATGACCTGATGGAATGGTTTTGAGGCTCTTTATGTTCCTGGAGCAAGCAGGTGCCCTTGGGCTCTACTTGCATGAGACAGGTCATATGGAGATGTTACTGGTGCCCGCCGAGCCAATCGATGATGAACGGGAAGACAGTGACACAGTGATACAGAGATAATTTTTTTGGTTTTTGGTTTGTTAGTTGTGTTTTTTTTTTATTTTCGGGTCACACACGGTGATGCTCAGGGGCTATTACTGTCTTCGCTCAGGAATTACTCCTGGCAGTGCTCGGAAGACTATATGGATGCTGGGGATCGAACCCAGGTCGACCCGTGGCAAGGCAAATGCCATACCTGCTGTGCTATTGCTCCAGCCCCTTATTTTATTTTTAAATATGCATTCATAAATTTTGCATAGCCTACAGGTCAGAGTCTAGGGAAGATCTGCCTCAGTATGTAAGCAATAGTCGTTTCTAAGTGACAGGGATTATAGAGGGTTTTCTTTTTTCATTGTGCTTTGGAAGTGTTTAGGTGTTTTGCTGTGTTCAGGATGAGGGGGCAGTGGGAACGTCTCGAGTGCTGGGGATTGCTCCCCTGCATGGCGTCCAAGACCAGGTGGTGGTGCTGGGGCTGGCACCCGGCCTTCCATGCACAGTTGGGCTCCGGCCCTGGGAGTCAACTCCCTGGAATTGTTTAATTTTATACTGTGGCCTCTGTGTCACTGTAACAATCAGGAAAAGTCATGAGGTTTATTTGCCTCTGTTGCAGCGTGCATGCCCAGATGTGCCTGTCCAGATCAAGTAGCTAAAATCTCACAAGCTGAAAAGCACATCAGTTCAATAAGCAGAGCATTATGCACTCCAGACGTCCCCTTCCAGACTTCACCAGAAATCGCACAGTGTATACTCTTTGGCATTGGTCCTATGTCCTGGGAGCTGAGCATTGGAGTAGTTTCCAGTTTGGGGCTGTCAGAGTTAGCTATCACTAGTGTTCTTAGTGCATATCTTTCAGTGAATGTGTCTGTCTCATTGTTTACCTGAAATACTGTGTGGGTGCCAGTTGTAGCTTGCAGAGAAACACTGAGGCGCCCGCACAAAATCTGGGAACAGGGCCAGGGATCCCCTTCTGCCCCAGGGGATCAGCAGCTGGCCGACGGAGAAAGATGCAAGAATCCAAGAATCCGGTGAGGTTTCAAAATGCTTTACTTAACACAGGATCAGGCATACAAATCAACAATAGGAAAAATCTCGGACTCTGGGTTCCGCCTGGGCCCCAGCCATGTATAGGCCAAGATGGCTGCCACCACATGTTGAAGCCCAACAGAACGGAGAGGACGGAGAGAGGGAAAACGCCAAGGGAAGCCAAAATGGCAAAAAGGCCCCTTCTTTTCCTAGCTTCTTTTATAGACTGAAACCCGCCAAAATCTTCCAGCCCAGCCCATCATGGGTTGAGCTATCTAGAGATGTAGCCGGTAAATGACCCTTTTGAAATTAAGATCTTTAGGAGGACCTTTGGCTCAAGCTTCACAAAAGCCAGAGCTGATTTCCAGAGGCAAAATCTCCCTAGCAGAGAGAGAGAGGGGCTGCATCTCTGAAACAGAAAGCAGTTCAGAATGTAATTTGTAGTGAATGGCATGAATACTTTTACCATGAATATATAGCTAGCAGACCCCAGACTCTGGATCCCACTAAGGTCCAAATTCCATCAGAAGAATTCACTTTGGCATTATCTTTAGAGTCAGAGACATGTTAGTTTGCCCGGAGGCGCACTGGCATGTCTCTGAACTAGAGAATTGATTACATTATGGTTGATCCAACGTGGCCAAGTACTCTTGGGATATCTACATGTATGTCCCATGCAGGGATCCGTGGGAACAGAATATTGATCTGGGCAAGCGAGATTCGTGATAAAAAATATTTATGCCATATAAAATTATGAAATCAGTCCAGTTCTGGGAGCCCGAACTCCCATTGTGTCTGATCCGAGATTCCCCAAAGGCAGGGACCAGCTCTCCACATAAGCTAAGCGTAGCTGGAGGCTAAGGCTCCGTAGGGCTAGTCACCCAACTTCGTTCAATTTTGGTGATGTTTTTTGATAATATTACAGATGGTTATGCCAGTGTTTATTTGTGCTGGCCATGAGTGTATGAGAGGTCCATCTCGTCAAGAAAGGTTTGTCATTATTATCACAAGTTTAGTCATTTTCATAAGCAAAGAGTGGTCCATAAATTCTGTTTTGTTTGGGGCCACACAAGGCAGTGCTCAGAGTTTATTCCTGGCTCCATGCTCACGGATCACTCCCATGCTTAGGGACTACACATGTTGCCGGGAATCAAACCTGCTTCAGCCACGAGCCAGTCAAATACTTTACCCTTTGCCTGTGTGTGTCTCTCGCACTCTCTCTCGCACTCTCTCTCTTGCGCTCGCTCTCTTTCTCTCTCCTCTCTCTCCCTTATTCCCTCCCTCCCATAGGTTTCATTTATTTTTTACATTTTACATTTTTTACATTTTTTTTTTATTTATTTTTGCTTTTTGGATCATATCCGATGATGCTCAGAGTTTACTCCTAGCTCTGCACTTAAGAATCACTCCTGACAGGCTCAGGGGAACTACATGGAGTGCTGGGGACCCAACCCAGGTCTGCCATGTCCAAGGCAAGGCCCCCAGGTTTTGTTTTTTTAATGTTAACTATCCTGATAAAGAAGTTTTGCTCTTTTGAACCTATCGGGCTGTAGTTTTAACATAAAGTTAAGATATGCGTCCCATTTATTTATTTAGTAAATGCTTTTATTTTATTAAACCTTTTAACCAAACTCCCTACCCGCTGTGCCATTGTTCCAGCCCCTGTGTCCTATTTAATATCATTGAATAAGCAGGAAACTATTTATTAACGTAATTTGTTCTGTGGCCGAGAGCAAATTATGCTAATAAATAGTCAGGGAAATACCCTGGGTACTTATTGATAAACTAAATTTTCAGGAGAAATGCAAAGTTGGGTCTCCTTGGATTGATATTTTAAAGTACTATTTAAGGGGATATCATTGTTAATTTAGATTTTATCTTTAGAAAAGTGCTGCAGTTTAGGCAGTTCAGGTATAATTTATGTGCAGTTCAAAATAGCATGGACTTGAGATAGGGACTTAATTACTCGAGTAATTAGAAATAATAGCTTTGAATCTTTTAAACTGAAGTGACATTTGGCATGATAATCGCCTTTTAGGTGATGTGGCAGTGAAGATGTTGAATGTGACGGCACCCACACCTCAGCAGCTACAGGCCTTCAAAAATGAAGTAGGAGTACTCAGGTGAGTGCGCAAGGGTTACCGTCTTTAACTGTGTTTTAATGAAGTAGGGGTACTCAGGTGAGCGTGCCCGGGTTACCGTCTTTAACTGTGTTTTAATGAAGTCGGGTACTCAGGTGAGCGCCCGGTTACCGTCTTTAACTGTGTTTTAATGAAGTAGGGGTACTCAGGTGAGTGCGCATGGGTTACCGTCTTTAACTGTGTTTTAATGAAGTAGGGGTACTCAGGTGAGCGTGCCCGGGTTACCGTCTTTAACTGTGTTTTAATGAAGTAGGGGTACTCAGGTAAGCGTGCCGGGTTACCGTCTTCTGTGTTTTAATGAAGTAGGGGTACTCAGGTGAGCGTGCCCGGGTTACCGTCTTTAACTGTGTTTTAATGAAGTAGGGGTACTCAGGTGAGCGTGCCCGGTTACCGTCTTTAACTGTGTTTTAATGAAGTCGGGGTACTCAGGTGAGCGTGTGCAGTGCGGTATCACTGATAAGCTAGAATAAATCCGTGAAATTGTCTTGTTCTTTCTGTTTGCTGGGGAGCAGGAGTACCCAGTGGTGCTCAGGGACTGCTTTTGGGGTGTTGCTCGGAGTTGCTCACAGGTGTGTTTGGGGACAGTGTGATCCTGGCGTTGAACCCAAGCCTCCTGCAGAGCATTCACACCAGCCCTGTGAACGGTCTCTCCCTGGCTGCAGAAATAGGCTATCCTGATCCTGGAAAGTAATGCTTATGTTTCTGGAAATAATAATCTCAGGATTCTAATTTATTAAAAGCACATTTAGAAATTGTACCAAGCCCTGAAATTTGAAGAACATCAACAAATTAAAATATGTTGTGGCAAGGAAACCCTGATGGGGAAAGCATCACAGTACAGGGAAACTGTAGACGATAGAGGTGAGATGTTTGTTCTGAGGCTGTTATGTCCAGGGAGTAACAGTCTTTCTTGTTGTTGATTTGGGTGGGTTTGTTTGGGTTTTGTTTTTTTTTTTTTTTTTTTTGGTTTTGTTTTTGTGGGGCCTTGGGGACATTGATCCAGATCTCATTCCAACATAGACTAGGGAAACCAGTAGTAGAAGTTACAGGAAATGGTTGGGTCTCAACCCCAGAAAAGCTTTCTATTGCTAAAATCACTGAAGGAAAAGGAATGTGGGGATAGGATACTGTCAGATGGATTTGCCTTAATTGAAGGTGTGTAAGCCTCTAGTTTCGTGCAGGGGGGTGTTTTGTTTTTGTTTGTTTGTTTGTTTGTTTTGGGTCACACCAGAGATGCTCAGGGGTTACTTCTGACTCTGCACTCAGGAATTACTCCTGGCATTGCTAGAGGGGACCATATGGGATGCCTGGATTGAACTCAGGTTCAGCCATATGCAAGGCAAACGCCCTACCCACTGTGTGCTATCACTCCAGCCCCTATTTTTTTTATTTATTTATTTATTTATTTATTTATTTACTTATTTACTTATTTTTTGCTTTTTGGGTCACACCCGTCGATGCTCAGGGGTTACTCCAGGCTCTGCACTCAGAAATTACTCCTGGCGGTGCTCAGGGGACCATATGGGATGCCAGGGATCGAACCTGGGCGGCGTGGGCCGACCACGTGCAAGGCAAACACCCTACCCGCTGAGCTATCGCTCCGGCCCTATCGCTCCGGCCCTGTTTATTTTAGTTTTATATTTTTAAAAATACAGATATCGGGGCCGGGAGCGATAGTCCAGCGGGTAGGGCATTTGCCTTTCATGCAGCTGACCCGGGTTCGATCTCCGGCATCCCATATGGTCCCCCACTCAGTGCCAGGAGTGATTCCTGAGCGCAGAGCCAGGAGTAACCTTTGAGCATCCCTGGGTGTGACCCAAAAAGCAAAAATAAATAAATAAATAAATAAATTCAGATATTTTGCAGGCTGGAGCAATAGTACATCTATCTGATAGAGGATTTGCCTTGTACATGGCTGACCCAGGTTCAATCCCTGGCATCCAGTATGGTTCCCTGAGTACTGCCAGGAGTAATTCCTGAGTATAGAAACCCGGAATAGCCCCTGAGCATGGCTGGATATGATCCAAAAAGGCAAAAATAATAACAATAAAATAAAAATAGGGTATTTCTGAACTGTGAACTGTGGGATATAGAACAGACATTTCCTGCAATCTTTTCTAACTCATTTCTTCTGTTGCCATTTTAAAAAAATACCTTTTGGGGATCTAAGCGATAGTACAGCAGGTAAGGCTTTTTGCCTTGCAGACGGCTGCTGTTGCAGGACTCCTAAGGGCCGCTGCATCTGCTCTGGATTGCCTCCCGCAAATCACTCCGTAGATAAGGGGGTAGTCTAAATGTGGCAGTTTATCCGACCATGTATGCTGTACTAGCTGGTATAAATATTCTCCCATGCTATCACAATCATCGTGGGACTAGCTAGATCTTACCAGCATATTAGCCTGGCCACGTAAGGACACCTAAGTAATTAGACCAGAGAGAAATGCTGTTTGCTTCCAAACAAACAAGCATGGCTCCCTGATAAAATATAAAACTACAATGAAGTAGAGGAGACTTGTGAAGGCTTGGAGAAATATTTAACTGGCATTGGTGTTGGTCTTTGGTACAGTGACATGCCATCTCAGAAACCCCCTTCTCTACATTTCAAAGGCCTTCCCGCTCAAAACATTAGCACAGTAAAGGCCCTAGGTGAGATGCAGGGAGGGATTACCTGAGGGCATTGGACCCTCCCTGCTTTCCATAACAATGGGAGGAAGGTCTGAGTTGGGGAGGGTGGTGGTGTATAAACTTGCAGGTTCCCGCTCTCCCGGGCTTCTTCTTCCCGGTGGGATCTCGCCTTGTGAGCGTTTATTCCCCTTGGAAGTTTTACACGTGGTGGTCGCCATCTTGGCCTACACGTGGCTGGGGTTCTAGCCTGGAATCCTAAGCATCGGGTTTTTCCTTTTGCTGATTTGTATGCCTGAACCTGTGATAAGTAAAGCCTTTTAAAACCGCATCGAATTCCTGAGTGTCCATCCATTCCTCACCGGCTTCGGAGGTAGAAGGGAACTTCGCTTCCAGGCACTGTCGGGGACCCCGCGGAGCGCCCCACAGGCTGCCCCGAAGTTCAATCTCTGGCATCCCATATGGTCCCTGAGCACCACCAGGAGTAATTCCTGAGTGCAGAGCCAGGAATACTCCCTGAGCATCTCCGGTATGACCCAAAAAGCCAAAATATAAAGTCTTTTTTCTGGTAACATCTTCCTGTCAAGCAGACTGCCCTGACCCTTTCGTTCTGTTTGTTTTTTAAGATTTGCTAAAGTGGAGCCAGAGTGATAGTCCAGCGGGGAGGGTGTTTGCCTTGCATGTGGCCGACCCGGGTTCAATTCCCAGCATTCCATATGGTCTCCCGAGCACCACCAAGAGTAATTCCTGAGCAAAGAGCCAGGAGTAACCCCCTGAGCATTGCCGGGTGTGACCCCCAATTTTTTTTTTGCTAAAGTTCGCCTACATTTTTTGTCACATCATTTTCCAGGAAAACGCGACATGTGAATATCCTCCTCTTCATGGGCTACTCAACAAAGCCACAGCTGGCGATCGTGGACCCAGTGGTGTGAGGGTTCCAGTTTGTATCACCACCTGCACATCATCGAGACCAAATTTGAGATGATCAAGCTCATAGATATCGCCAGGCAGACAGCACAAGGCATGGAGTAAGTTCCCTTCTGTTCCCTTCCTGGAAATCGCTGCGAAGATCATTAGGACTGTTTTCAAGATTTTAGCCTATATGCTGTTTGATTGCCTCCTTAAACTAAATGGCTAACAACATGTGGGCACTTTTAACTCAAAGTTAGTGGGTATGGTAATAAAAAAAAAAAGCAGTCTTTCTTTAGAACCAAGTTTTTTTTTTTTTTTTTTTTTGCTTTTTGGGTCACACCCGGCAATGCTCAGGGGTCACTCCTGGCTCTGCACTCAGGAATCACTCCTGGCGGTGCTCGGGGGACCATATGGGATGCCGAGGATCGAACCCGGGCCGGGCATGGGCCGGCCGTGCAAGGCAAACGCCCTACCCGCTGGGCTATCGCCCGGCCCCAGAACCAAGTTTTTGATACATGAAATTATGTAGTGAAGTTGCTTAGCACTAATGGTTCAGTGGGGAGCTCAAAAATAGAATCTCAAGCCATTAACAACTATTAATATATATAAAATGACTGTTCATTCCCCTTTTACACTGTTCAAGCTGTTCAGTTTTATATTGCAAAATGATCAGTTAATAAAACTAAGATAAAAATCTGCATCCTGATCCTTTTTGCGGGTTTCCAATTGTGTTGTTTGTAGCCTCTGAATTTTGCTACAATTGGAAAGGTGAATCATGACATCAGGGATTGAGTTCAGCCGTAGACCATCTGCCTTGAACATCTGAGGCCCTGGGTTCAGTATCCCTGGCACCACAATGAAAGCAGAAACAAAACAAAACAAAAAGACTAGTTTGTAAAATTACTGTAGGCCAAAATAGGATAAGTTACACCTGCAAGTGTTAGGTGTCAATAAATAGGGAAATCAGTTTGGGGCCACACCTGGCACTGCTCCGTGAATTCCCCAGCTCTGTGCTCAGAGGCTCTTCCGGGCAGTGCTCAGGGAAATGGGTCAATCAAGAGCTTCATTCCTGCGCTCATCCTGTTGAGTTCTATATGTCTGGCTCCCGGCGATAAGTACATTTAAAAAGCACTTGGGGCTGGAAAAGTGACGCGGTAAGAAAGGTGCTTGCCAGTACATGTGGTCAGTCCCAGTTCTATCCCTGGTGCCCATTTGGTCGCCCAGCATCCCTAAATGCAGAGCCAGGAGGAAGCCCTAGGCACAGATGAGTGTGGCCTCAAAATGAGACAAGACAAATTTCAAAGCGCTTAGATGAGGAGTCGGAGAGGATGATCCATCAGGTTAGCCCAGTTTGGTTCCCCATTCTCCGGGTCCCCCAGCTCCACCAGGTACCCACACGTGGCATGGCCCAAGCAGCATGGCAGCCTTGATCCCCCACACTGAGTGGCGGGCAGAGGGTCGGAGTGACCCCACTCCCTCAGTACTGCTTTGGAAGGTCCTCTAGAAAAATGGAGACCTTTTTATTTAAAAAATGAAAGCCACTTGATTGAAAGCATAAAGTGAGTTTATGTTTGCAAGTTAGAACTTTCAGGGCCGGAGCTATAGTCCAGCATATAGGGTGTTTGCCTTGCATGTGGCCAACCCGGGTTCGATCCCCAGCATCCCATATGGTCCCCAAGCACCGCCAGGAGTAATTCCTGAGTGTAGAGCCAGGAGGAACCCCAGAGCCGTGCTGGGATTCAACTGGAGCGTGACCCAAAAGGCTTAAAAAAAACCTTTCAACCGGGTGCTTATAAAATATTTACCTTGGAGCCAGAGAGATTGTCCAGCAGGTATGGCTCTGGTTCATTCCCCAGCATCCCATATAGTTCCCTGGGACTGCAGGACCGATTGATTACAGAGCCAGGCGTATCCCCTGAGCACTGTCGGGTGTGGTCAAAAAACAAAACCACAAAAACATCAGAAAAAAGCACATATGTCGTATCGGGGTGTTGGGTGGGGAGGGTTACTGGGGATTGAACACAGGGACCTTACGCCTGCAAGACAAGCACTTCAGCACTAAACTACACCCCAGCTTCAGAAGATGTGTATGCATAGGTTTTTATTTTGTTTCATCAGTCAGCACCATTATAACGCTGTTAATGGCAGGGTTTCACGCTTACAGTATTCTAGCACCACACCCTCCATCGCGGTTCCCTTCGATCCACCAGTGTCCCCCATCCACCCCTCTGTAGTTTTTTATTTGGACATTTTGTAATGTGCAAATTGCTTTCAGACACACATCATTAGTCACGATTTTTTATATGAAGCAGATTGGTTTTCATTTTCACAGATGCAGAAACTGCGGCTCTTAATGGCTTATCCACGGTCACCCATGAGGTCAGCAGGGCCGGGGATGTAGCTAAATCCTCAAGCACTTGCCTTTCATATGTGAGGCCCTGGGTTCGGTCCCTGGCCAGATACACAAGGCAGATGAGGTGTTTCATTTCATTTCTCTCTCCTAAGCATTGTTTATTTTTGCAGATTTATGGGGCCGGAGCGATAGTCCAGCGGGTAGGGCATTTACCTTGCATGCAGCCGGCCTGTGCTGGCCTGGGTTTGCTCTCCGGCATCCCATATAGTCCCCTGAGCACCTGTAATTCCTGAGTGCAGAGCCAGGAGTAACCCCTGAGCATTGCCAGGTGTGACCCAAAAAGCAAAAAAAAAAAAAAACCAGGGCCAGAGCGATAGCCCAGCGGGTAGGGCGTTTGCCTTGCATGCGGGCACGGGTTCGATCCCCGGCATCCCATGTGGTCCCCCCGAGCACTGGTAATTCCTGAGTGCAGAGCCAGGAGTAACCCCTGAGCATTGGCAGGTGTGACCCAAAAAGGCAAAAAAAAAAAAAAAAACCAGATTTATGTTTTTATGATTCTTTTTTATTTTACTTGGGGCACATCTGACTGCTCAGAGGTTCCTCCTGGTAG
>JAJIBD010019186.1:0-10466 GCA_021461705.1 Cryptotis parvus | reverse complement strand
TGGAAATGTTACTATAGTCTGCTCGAGCAAATCGATGAAAACGGGATGTCAAGTGGTCAGTGAAGCAATATACTAAATGAGCAATTTTGCTGCCTTTCACCATTTTAAAAAGTCAATTTTAAACTTATTAACAGTATTTAGTCACTCTTTTTAAAAATTTTTGAGTGCCATTAGGTAAAGGAATACACAAGATAGAAAAGAGCCACAATAAACAAAATTACTGATAGTTGAGGTTTAGGCATACTACAGTTCAGCAACAATCCCTCCACCAGTGTCTCCTTCCCTCTAGTAATGTTCCCAGATTCCATCCCCACCCCAAGCCCCACCCCACCCCACATGTCAACTAGAAAGGCAAAATTTATGAATAGAGTTCATGCCTCCAGTTTTGTTGAAACTGTGTTTTGAGTGTATAGCTACCCCCTCATAGCAGTGCTATAATTGAAGCCCTACTGGCTATTAACACTTGCTTATTTTTCTCCTCTTCCCCTCCTTAACTATTCTTCCATTTCATCTTTAAAACTGGGGTCAAAGGTTATTTAGGCATCCTAATTTTACTACAATATAGTCCCTCATCTAGTATTCTGTATTTCTTTTATTACCATAGTTTCTGCATACTGGTGAGATCATAGAGCATTTCTCTTTGACTTTCTTGATTCAGTTCATTTAACATGATACACTCCAATTCTGCTCTTTAAACCAACTTTAAGATCTTTATTCTTTATTTGCTCTTGTCTCTACTACCACATTTTTACTTTTACATTTAGATTTAAAAAGTCAAAATCAAATTTAATTATTCATCTTGATTCTCTGCTTGCTACCCTTTTTTGTTAGAGCTGGAAGTCACATTATTTCTTTATATACTTATTGCGCTATACTCATATTACACTTGAAGGAGGATATGAGCTATATAAACCCAAGGTATTATTATTATTATGCACTCTCACTGCTACTCTCTTGGAACCTTTATTTGGGCTTTCAACTTGATTTAGTCTGAATTCTGCTAAATCTTAACTTCAATGTAATTCTATTTAAATAAAGATATTTATAAATAATACAAATGATAATTATTATTGGAGACAAGCCAGAAATCTGTTTAGTAAAAAGCCAGTGTACTAAAACATATTTTCCCTGAGGAGCAACTTGAAGACTCTTAAATTCAATATCAATATTTAGGTATATATCTTCTAGGAGGAATATTTTCATATAACTTTATATGACTAATTAGTAATGCCTAATGCCTAAAAAATTTTAGATGTGTTAAAGCTGAGCTTTTCTTTATTATTTATTTATTTTTTACAATTTCAGTTACACAGTGCTCTAGCTCTCATCCCTATACCAGTGCTCAGTTCCCACTGCCAATGTCCATTGATTCCCTCCCCCTCCCCCAGCTTGTCTTTATGGAAGGAACATTGCCTTATCTCTCTCTATCACTCCTCCCTTCTCTTACACATTGCGGCTTGCAAAACATACATCTAGAGGTGTCAGTCTCATCACGGCGTTTTTGACACCTGAGAAGAATGTTCCTTAAGAACCTTCGATGAAAGAAGGGTCGGTGGTGTCAGTTTCCTTGTCAACATGAACATGGACGTTAACAGTGATTCATTTGAAGGCCTAACAAACCGGATAAGATGATTATACTTGAAGAGATGTGGCACACTGCCAGCAGTTTCTATCTTCGTTGTCTACACACCAACATCCACATACAAGGAAGAAAAAACTGAGAAATTCTACATGGAACTGGAGGAGTTCTATAAAAAGATCACAAGTTCTACAAGATCATAGCCGGTGATTTTAATGCCAGGATAGGACCGAGAAGATCAGCTGAAGAACTAAACATAGGGACAAATGGCCTAGAATGGGAAATGAACAGTGTGAGAGACTATATGAGTTCATCATGTCCATCAAGATCATTCATGGGAACTCACAGTTCCAGAAGGCTGAATCAAAAAGTTGGACATGGGAATCCCCTGGTGGACGGTTCCACAACGAAATTGACCACATCATCTTCAGTCTACGGTATTGACTGACTCCACCGTTCTCCCTGCATTAACATACACCTCAGAGACCTGGGCCCTACAAAAGAAGGATGAGAATGCTATTCAAGTCTCCCAGAGAGGAATCAAAAGAGCTATGCTTGGAATACCATGCCTCACTCAAGTGAGAGAAGAAACCGGAGTTCTGACCTCCATTGCTATTCCAGAATCAGGGACGCTGTCTCGTTTGCCAAGGCACCAAAAATCAGATGGGCTGGACATGTAATGCGATTTGAGATGACCACTGGACTAAGAGCCATTCCTGACTGGATCCCACGGGATGTCAAAAGATCATGTGGCCGCACACCCTACAAGATGGTCAGGTCTTCTTCATCAAGACCCTGAAGGAACGGTTTGAGGCTCTTCATATTCCTGAATCAACCAGATGCCATTGGGCTATATTGGCACGTGATAGGGTCCAATGGAATTGTTACTGGTGCCTGCTTGAGCAAATCAATGAAAAATGGGATTCAAGTGATCAAGTGATTCAAGTGAAATATTTACTCTGTGTTACAGAGAAACTCTATTTTGCCTATCATTACATTTATCCATCCCACTGGATGCCAATTATTGATGTACTGAAGTGCATATACGTTTTTACTAGTCTTCTTTATTCATAGGAATTTTCTGCTTTGAGCCTATAAGAGCCATCTTATCTTTCCTGATGTAGTGGCAACATCTTCAAGACATAATCACCATCTTTTATACATTTTGAGGGAAAATAGAAAGAAAAATATATCATAACATCATGTTCAAATTTTCAACATAAATTTTTGAGTTTTACTTAAGTTCTTTTTGTATGCTTTTTCTTTTTAGGGAAGTTTTGGGTTCATTAAAATGCATAAGTATATTATTACTAATAAAGCTATTATTAATCATTAACTGGAAAAATCATTACTAATGAAACTTATTAACTGTTGCAGTACACTGTTGCCCAGAGCCTCTGCATGTTGGCTTGAGTTGCCTCCTGCAGGCCACTTTGTAGACAGGCCACTTTGAATGTGGCAGTTTATTTTAGCATATATTCTGTGCTATGTGGGCAAGTGGATGTGGTTATCAAAGAGATCTGATTAGAAGTCATGAATAATCTTCTCCATTGCCTATCTGGAAGATGTGATAGATCCATCAGGGCGTCGGAGGGCAGTGATCTTGGTCTTACAGTTGAAGAAGGACAGGCGGGGGGTGCGAATACTTTTCCCAGCTTCTGCTGCATCTTCTAGGAATTCTGCTCTTCTGTCTTTGAGGTCTTCCTTTATCGCTTCTCTGCACCGCTTTGCAAGATTGGACATTAGAATTTGGTCGCCTGAGGCTGGCACCTTGCCACGTTGGTGAATGAGCTCGAGAGTTTCTGAAGACAGGCGTCCTTTTTGTGCCTCTCTCTCGGCATTCTTTCACAATCATAGAGGTGCTGAACAAGTTAGTTGTATTCTTCTTCGATGTCGCCAATGAAGGTATCTTCCCATGTTGCTGCAATGGTGCAAAAAGAGTTCCCAGTTGGTCGTCGTTCTGGGAGTTCGCTTCCTAAACTTTGCAACATTTTCTCCCCATTGTGTGAAGTAGAATTTTGCACAAAGAAGAAGGTGGTCCTATCCTGTTTGGAATTTGGGGACAGCAGCAACATGGGTCAGACAAAACCGTCAATTGAAGATGATTTGGTCAATTTCATTGTGGAACTGTCCACCAGGAGATTTCCATGTCCAACGTTTCACTTCAGAGTTCTGGAACTGTGAGTTCCCATGAATGGTCTTGGTGGACATGAGGGAATTCAGAGAGTCTCTCACCCTGTTCGTTCCATTCTAGGCCATGGGTCCCAATGTGGAGTTCTTTGGCCGATCTGCTCAGTCCTATCTTGGCATCCAAAATCACCAACTATGATGTTGTAGAAGGTGTGATATTTTTTATAGAACTCCTACAGTTCCATGTAGAATTTCTCAATTTCATATTCCTTGTAAGTGGATGTTGGTGCATAGACAACGAAGATAGAAATTTCTGGCAAGAGGCCATATCTCTTCAAGTATAATGGTCTTATTCGGTTTGTTAGGCATTCAAATGAATCAATGTTGACTGCCATGTTCATGTTGGCAGGACACCAAATCCATCGACGCCTCTTTCGTCCCATGTTCCAAGGAACAATTCTTCTCCGGTGTCAAATACAGTATGATGTGACTGACGCCTCCTTGTCTCAGTCAGACCAATGATGTCATACCTGATCTTTTTGCGCACCATCAGATCCTCGATATATGCTTCCGATGCCAGTGTATGTGCATTAAAAGTACAGACAGTCATTTTAGTCCTTCGTTTTGGTAGCCTAGGTTCGCCAAGAAATTTTATCAGGCACTGCTTGTTTGCCTTTGTTACTGCTGCTGTATTAAGGGCTCTTTCAGGGTCAGGAAAATAAACAATTTTATTACTGCTTTTTTGCATATCAGACACGCATCGAACAGCTTGCCGGGCTCTGCGGTGTAGGCTCTATACTCTCATTACCTTGTGGGGCTCTCTCAGAGGGGTGGGTAGAACATTCATGGTAATTTGGAGGGTAAATCACACGGCCGCACACAACGGGGAAAGCTGGTTTCTGTTCTGCCGGTTGTATCTGTACTCTGTGGCTCAAGCATTTCTGGACTTGAAATACTCTCCTCTGAAGGGCGGGTCTCTGCAAGGTGGGTCCTTGTAGGCTGGGCATCTGACAAGCCTGGATGGAGACTCGGCTTAATCTCTTGGGTGGAGATTTTACGAGCTGTGGAGTGTGGATGGGGAAGATTGCTGCCAGCAATGTGTGGGGAGTTCCTCTGAGGCTCTATCGGGATGGTGGACTCGAGTCGGAAGTCGCTCTCGTGGTCCATGGAATGCAGGGGGTTCCAACGGGAAAGATGTTTTCTGCTCTGCCGGATGGATATGTCATTCCCAACATTCTCCCTTCTGAAATCCTGATATGCCATTTCGTCTGTAAAGAAGGGAACAGCACCAGGCCCAGACAAAAGTCAGACCCGAACACCTGAAGAATCTTCCATCGGGTACTCATCAATACACTATTTGGTTCTTCACACACTACCTGTCTGAATGCAAAGGTGCCCTCCCAATGGAAAACCAGCAGGACAATTCTACTGTTCAAGAAGTGAGACATTCAAGACATCAGCAACTATTGCCCCATCTGCCTGCTGTCCATCATCTACAAGCTGTTTACATGAGTCATCCTGAACAAGATTGGCAGAACACTAGATGAAGGACAACCATACGAGCAAGCTGGCTTCTGGAAAGGATTCAGCACAATCGACCATATCCACACGGTAATCAAGCTCATTGAGGTTTGTAGGGAGTACAAGATACCGTTCTGTCTCCCGTTCATTGATTTAAAGAAAGCCTTTTGATTATGTGGAGACTGAACCAGTCATCGAAGCCCTAGCCAAACAGGGCATTCAAACCCAATACATCAAGATCCTTCATGAGCTGTATTATGGATTCCCCACCAGGATCTCACCATTCTACAAGGAAGTGATCGTTGATGTCAAAAGAGGGGTTTGGCAGGGTGATACCATTTCACCAAAACTCTTCAGTGCTACCCTCGAGAACATCATAAGACAATTAGAATGGGAAGGAATGGGAGTGAAGATAGATGGTCAGCAACTATACCACCTCGCGTCACTGATGACATCGTTCTAATAACACCAAACATTAGCCAAGGGGGCACAAATGCTGACTGACTTTGACCGAGAATGTTGAAAGATAGGTCTACAGCTGAATCTAAAGAAAACTATGTTTATGAAAAATGAACTAGTTCCAGAGGCCCCTTCACTCTCAATGGAACAAACAACTCTGAATGCAGCAGTTATGTGTACCTAGGTCGAGAAGTCAATATGATGAATGACCTAAAACCTGAGCTGATCAGGAGGAAGAGAGAAAACATGGAATGCCTTCAAAGGCATCGAAGAAATAGCTAAAAGGACAAAGAACCTTGGGCTCCGGGCACATCTCTTTGACTCCACAGTTCTCCCTGCATTAACATACGCCTCAGAGACCTGGGCCCTAAGAAAGCAGGATGAGAATGCTATTCGGGTCTCCCAGAGAGGAATCGAAAGAGCTATGCTTGGAATATCACACCTCACTCAAGTGAGAGAAGAAATCTGGAGTTCTGACTTCTGTCGCTATTCCAGAGTCAGGGGATACTGTCTTGTTTGCCAAGGCATCGAAAATCAGATGGGCAAGACATGTAATGTGATTTGGAGATGACCGCTGGACTAGAGTTGTTACCGAGTGGATCCCACAGGATGTCAAAATATCACGTGGTGGCCCACCTACAAGATGGTCAGACTTTCTTGTCAAGACTCTGAAGGAACAGTTTGAGGCTCTTCATATTCCTGAATCAACCAGATGCCATTGGGCTATATTGGCACGTGATAGAGTCCAATGGAATTGTTACTGGCGCCCGCTCGAGCAAATCGATGAATAACGGGATTCAAGTGATCAAGTTAAGTGATATATTCTATGTTGACTGGTATAAATATTTTCTCTCATGTTGCCACAATCATCATGGGACTAGTTAGATCTTACCAGTATTTTTACCTGGCCGCGTTGGATCTCTAAATAATTAGACCAGAGAGAAACGCTGTTTGCCTCCAAGCAAGCACTCTTGACTCTCTATTAATTCTAAAGGCTAATATACCAAAAAAGTATGTTGTAAAGATGAGAATCTTGTGAAGGCTTGAGGAAATATATACCGAGCTGTAGAAAATTCTTTGGTACAGGCACATGTTCATCCCTTCACTCTACCCTGCAGGGGAGCTTCCAAAAGCAGATCTTGGCTGAGCAGCATTAATGTCTCAAAGGACCTAGGTGATGTCCTGGTAGAACTTACCTGAGGGAACTTCATCCCAACTCCTTGCCGTTGGAGTGTGCAGTCTGTGTTGCAGGGATATAAAAAAGTGGAGCCTGTTTTCTTCCACGCTCTTTCTCCTTTTCTCCCCTTTGTTCTTTTGCAATATTTGCTTCTCCTTGCTCTCTGCTTCTCTCCCTTCTCTTTCTTGTTAGGCATTAACATGTGGTGGTGGCCATCATGGCTGAGGACATGGCCAGGGCCCAGCTAGGGACCTATGTCCAGGGTTTTTTCCTAGTGTTGGATTGTATAAAGCCTTTAAAACTGCGCTGGATTCCTTTTTTCATCCATTCCCTGCCTGCTTTAGAGGTAGAAGATAACTTGTTTCCTGGTATCTTTAGGGACCCCAGTAGATGCCTAACAATTACCTAGAACTGAGCATTGAATATAGGCAAAAATATACACATGATAACCACTAAATATACTGTTGCAAACCATAATGTTTAAAAGAGCATCCACAATGTAAAAGATTAAGATAAGAACTAAGAGAGAGACAGAGAGAGAGAGAAAAAAAGAGATAAAGAACCTGCCATAGAGGCACGCTAGAGTATGGGGGAGGAACTGGGGCATTGGTGGTGGGAAATGGCCACTGGCAATGGGATAGGTGCTGAACCCTGTATGACCTAAAGCCAAATATCAACATCTTTGTAATTGTATATCTCATTGTGGTATAATAAAATATTAGAAAAAGAAATTTGAGACACTTATATTTTATTTATTCACTTATTTTTCTGCAAGGACTTTTGGGGTCCCCAACAATATCAGGAAATGAATTCCCTTCTACACCCAAAGACGGCAGGGAATGAATAAAAACTTGGGAATATGGTGCAGTTTTAAAAGACTTTACTATAAAAGGTTCTGATATGCAATCCAAGAACAGGAAAAAAACCCAGAATCTAGGTTCCTGGCTGGGCTCAGGCCATGTGTAGGCCAAGATGGCTGTCACCACATGTTGAAGCCCAATAGAGAATGGAGAGGACAGAGAGAGGCAAATCCCAAGGGAAATCAAAATGGCAAAAGGCCCCTTCTTCTTTCTCCTGGCTTCTTTTATAGACAGAAGCCCGCCAAAATATTCCAGCCAAGCCCATTGTGGGTTGGGCTATCTAGAGATGAAGCTAGGTAAATGGCAATTTTGATATATAGAAATGTAGATCTTTAGGTGGGTCTTTGGCTCAAGCTTCACAAAAGCCAGAGATGATTTCCAGAGGCAAAATCTCCCTAGCTGAGTTAGGAGGGGCTGCATCTCTGAACCAGAAAGCAGTTCAGATTGTAATTTGTAGGAAATGGCATTAATAGTTTTCTACCATGAATGTATAGCTAGCAGATCCCAGACTCTGGATTCCACTAAGGCCCAAAATCCATGGAAATAATTCACTTTGGCATTACCTTTAGAGTCATAGACATGTTACTTTGCCCCGAGGCACAGTGGCATGTCTCTGAACTAGGAGAATTGATTACATTATTGTTGATCCAGTGTGGCCAAGTACTCTTGAATGTATACATGTATGTCCCAATCAGGACCCGTGGGAACAGAATATTGATCTGGGGCAAGAAGATTCATGATAAAAATATTTTTTGCCATAGAAAAAAATTATGAAATCTGTCCATTTCTCCCCGAACTCCCATTGTGTCTCTCTGGAGATTCCCAAAGGCAGGGACCAGCTCTCCTCATAAGTTTACTGTAGCTGGAGGTTAAGGCTCAGTAGGTCCTTTCACTCAAATTTTTCAATTTTTTTATGAAAAACACCGCGATTTACAAAATACAAAGTTTTTTCACAATACAGTTGTTAGAAAGATTTATCATTAAACACCAATCCCAACACCAGTGTATTCCCACCAACAAAGACCCTCATTTCCACCTACCCCATCCTAATCCTGCTCCCTTAGCCAGCACTAATTATATTGACCATTACAGCCATATGGCAATAGTATTGATAAACTCATGACATTTTTTCTGGTTTGTTATTGGTGAATCTGACCAATTTCTGTTCTTACATTGACTTTCTGAGTGTCTAGAATGCAGTTGGTTTCTACTAGTTTGACAAATCGGCACAGCTGCGAAGTTGTAGCTCTGCCCTGTGTGTCAGTATCTCTCTATCATGGCCTACAGTCTGGAAGCAGTTCCTCGCCAGTTTGCCAGGTCAGTTTGAACAGAGGTGGGAAAGGGACCCAGGCTCCATTTACACTGAGTCCCAGTGACTTTAGCTGCCAAGATCTGCATACCTGGGCTTGAAATCAGCTTCTCTCTTGGGTGTGACTCTGATGAGCTGTGGAGTCTGAACCTGAGAATCTTTTTACACTAAAAAATAATAATCAGAGCCCTTGTTTCTCTGGAAGAATGATCAAACAACTGTGTTATAAAGGACCTGAAATTATCATTGCATTTTTAATAATTTGATATATATTTGAATTAATTTTAATTTTTTGTGTTTTGATGTAATTTTGTTCCATAATTATATAAAACATATACATTGTTCCAAAAGTTAAACTTAAAACAAGGCATAGTAAATTGACTTCTTATTAATATTTTCCATCTTGTTACCTTTCTTCCTGCTACTGATGATAATTTAAATATTTTTATTCCAGTTCTGTTTTGTTTGAGATATTATGATTTATGGTAGTATTGAAAACATTTTTCGGAATTGCAGTGGAGCTATATTACACCCATCATCAGTGTCTCAATTTTGTTCTACCTTTGTCCCAAGGACTCTTTCCACATCAGCATGTCCAGGTCACAGTTCTATTGGCTATATTTCAGTATTTGTTTCCATTGGGTATTTTATAATCTCTTTCTCTGTTTCTTTATACTTTTTTCTGAGTGGAATGATGTAATATTTGTCCTCTTATTTCTGGCTCCAAATATTGCAATCATCTCCAAGATGAAAAACTTAGGTTTCATAACTGAATACTACTCAACTGTACACACACACACACACACACACACACACACACACACACATATATATATATATATATATATCCCATGTTTCTTTAACCCCATGTGATATATATCACAATTCCTTTATCCACTTATATGTTGTTAAGCATTTAGGTTGTTTTGATATCTCAACTATTATAAATAATATTGTGATGGACATGGATGTATATATGTTCTAGCAAACAATGATTTTATCATTGTTGTTCTTGGGCTACATACCCAGAAGTAGGACTACAGGGTCATATGGGAAGTTTTACTTTTAATAATTTTTGAGACATCTTCAAATCATTGCCCAAGAGCACTGAACCCGGACAACTTCACTTCACTTTGTATCACTTGTCATCCTGTGTCATCAATATATTAGAGAGGGGACCAGTAACATCTCCATACGTCCTGTCACATGCTTGTGTAGCCCAAGAGCATCTGCTCACTCCAGAAACATGAGAGGCCTCAAACCATTCCTTCCAGGTCATGGGAATGAGGTCTATATTTGTTACTGGATTTTGGCATATCAAATACGACATGGGTAGCTTGCCAGGCTTTGCTGTGTGGGTGGGATACTCTTGTAGTAGCCTCTCATGTCCTGCATTTATTGAGGAACTGTGTGATGGGGAAAGATCAGCTT
>JAJIBD010019183.1:0-11763 GCA_021461705.1 Cryptotis parvus | reverse complement strand
AAAATGGCAGCCCTCATGGAGTGGGGGGGTCGTCTGGCTTGTTGTGAGGGTCTGCTGGGGTGGTGGGCCAGGTCTAGAACCCGCCATGCCTCCCAGGTGCCTCCATGAGCGGGGGGCACAGGGGAGAGCAAGGAGCAGCTCTGCCCTGTTGGGTAACGCTGCTGGGGTCCCCAACAGTGCTGAGAAGCAAGTTCCCTTCTACCTCGGGAGCCGACGAGGAATGGATGAAAACTCAGGAATGTGATGCAGTTTTAAAAGGCTTTACTTATCACAGGTTCAGGCATACAAGTCAGCAATAGGAAAAAACCCTGTGCTTAGGATTCCCAGCTAGAACTCAAGACACGTGTAGGCCAAAATGGCACCACCACGTGTAAAGACCCTGTAAAAGGAGAAGACAAGACTCCCAAGAAGGGTGTGAGTTCACAGAGAGCCCAAAAGAGAAGCGTGAGAGAGAGAGGAAGCAGGCTAGTATTATACCCCTGCAACTCGGACCTCCCTCCCACTGTTATGAAAAGCAGGGAGGGTCAAATGCCCCCCCTGCACCTCACCTAGGCCCTTTTATATGCTAATGTTTTGAGCCAAGATCTGCCTGGAAATGCCTTTATAGGATAGAGAAGGGGGTTTCTGAGATGGCATGTCTCTGTACCAAAGACTACAACTAATGCCAGTTAAATATTTCTACAAGCCTTCCCAAGTCTCTTCTATTTCATGGTAGTTTTGTATTTTAGTTGCCTTTGAGTATATCAGGGGGCCATGCTTGTTTGCTTGGAGGCAAACAACATTTCTCTCTGGTCTAATTACTTAGGATCCCACGTGGCCAGGCAAATATGTTGGTAAGATCTAGCTAGTCCCACGATGATTGTGGTAGCATGAGAGAATATTTATACCAGTCAGTACAGAATACATGGTCAGATAAACTGCCACTTTCAGACTACTCCCTATCTATGAAGTGACCTGCAGGAGGCAATCCAGGGCAGATGCAGAGGCCTAGGCTTTTTAGGTGTCCTGCAACACTGCCCCATGTCTGAGAGTCTCTGGATCAGCATACTGGGCGGATTGAGAAAAAAAAAACTGCTGCAGGGTGGGTGTCGATGATCCGGGCTGTGATGGGCTGGTCTGCTGGGTGGAGTTCTGAAGAGAGGGAATATAAGATTTTATATTTGGTGTTATTCATAATACTGTTTGTTTATCACAGAATATTTGATAAATCTAAATGTTAATTTACCCTTCCGCTTTTATGATATTTTTGAATTATCAGAATCATCCCTTTTTATTTCATAATTTTCTACCAAAATTTCATATTTACCTTAGTTTTGGAATTATGTACTATATCTTAGGCACCTGTGTCTTCTTTGTTAGAAATGTCTCCTTAGCTTTATAACAAATTTAACAAAATTAGTATTTAATTTCTCTTGATACAATAAAAGTTGGGACTTCTAAAATACAAATCAGTTTACAGGACTTGATAGACAACTCAGCAGACTTTTTGCATGTGAGAGGCCTGGCACTACTTGTTTCTTTCATCACAGAGCCAGGGAGTAGCCTCTGAGTACCCCCAAGTATAGCCCACCTAGCAATGCAACTGTTAATAAAACAAAGTGATGAATCTTACCTATAAATGGATGGACATGGATAGTATCATCCTAATTATGAAATGAGTCATAATTAGGAAATATATAGAATTACTGCATTCATGTGTGGGACATAAAAATAGTAATATTTTATATTACTATATAATAGTAATTATATCAGGCATTAGACATGGACACTAATATCCATGTCCAGAGAAAAAGGGGCCGGGTGGATTCATCAATGGTTGGAATCTAACAAAAAGTGTATTAGGGGAGAAGGGTAGGTAAGATAGTGAAGGACCCAGCTTGACAACAATAGTTGGAAATTGTAATGCTAGACTAAAACTGAGTAATATAAGTAGGTAAAGGGATATACATGTCTGTATTGCAAACCACAATGCACAAAAGAAGATAGAGAAAGAGACAGAAGAATGAGAATGAGAAAGAGGGAAGTAGAGAAAGAAGAGGAGAAGAAGAGAAGGAAGAGGAGAAGAACAACAACCTGCTATTGAGGCAGTTGTTTGAGTGTGGAGGGAAACTGGGGGATATTGGTGCTGAAAATGTGCTCTGTTGGAGGGACGGGTGTTGGAACACTGTATGACTGAAACCCAGTCATGAACAGTTTTGTAAGCGGTCTTTCTCATGGTGATTCAATAAAAAATAAATAAAAAAATACCATGGTAACTGTTCTCATTTTTGCTTTAAATTTAAAAAAAAAATGTTTATAAAACTCTTTTGAAAATTCACTCAGTTGCTACTTTATGCTGACAAATTTTCTTTGTAAACATGCTTATATAGGTTAGAGAGTAGGGGCAGGCTTGTACATATCACATGTTTCAATTATGAGTAATAAATTAGCCCATATTTAGGGACTATTATGCCTACATGTCATGAATCTTTCTTCATATATTGACCAATTTTTACTTTAATAATGCTACATATTAGGAGCTGTTTTTTTTCCTTTTTGTTTCAGCAGTGCTTAGGGCTTCTACGTGTCTCTGCACTCAAGGAGTCACTCCTAGTTGTGCCCAGTGGACCATATAGAGTAGAGGGACCTTACGGGATCTTACCAGGGTCTCTGACTGCAAGACAAGACTACTGCCTTTTTGGCACTAACCAGTAATCTTAGTAGTTGACAACAACAATCATCTTTCTCCTTCATTGCTTTATGTGTAGGCACTGTCTCATGTAAACTTCTTTGGGCTTAACGCCAGGCTAGTTCTGTTTATCTATGTCTATAATACTCTTTCTAAAACCATCAGTAAATACTCGATATGAGAGCTTCTACTGAGAGTATACCACCTACAAGGCAGAGCCTGGCAAGCTACCCATGTTTTATTTGATATGCCAAAACTAGTAACAATTATGGACCTCAATCCCATGACCTGAAGAATGGTTTGAGGCTCTTCCTGTCCCTGGAGCAAGCAGATGCCCTTTGGCTCTACTAGCATGAGACAGGACATATGGAGATGTTACTGGTGCCCACTTGAGCAAATCGATGAACAACGGAAAGACAGTAATACAGTGATAGGATGCAGTGAAAACCAGGAGTTCTTTATACAGTACTTTTTTCCTAAAAGAAAATGAAAAAATCATAAAGTACATACCCAAAGCACACAAGACACTTCAAGCTTGTTTACTTTTCCATAAACCAAAGGAAATTACATGGTTAAACCCATTATCATAGGGTCAGGGGAATATCCATCTCCACAGAGAGGCAGAAAAGTTTATCTACAATTGAATCAACCATGTAAATAGAATTATATTTACCTCCTCCATAAGTTTTTGGAAATTATAAATCAAATAACAAAATATTTAGGATATTAAAATAATGGTAATTTATTTTAGTAGCAACAACAAAATGATAAAAAACAAGTTGTTAATTTATTTTTTAAATTTTTTTTAATTTTTTTTTTTACAATTACAAAGATATACAATTAAAAAGTTCATATTTGGGTTTTGGTCATACAGTGTTCCAGCACCCATCCCGCCACCAGTGCCCATCTCCCACCACCAACGTCCCCGGTTCCCTCCCCCTCCCCCAGCCCTGCTCCATGGCAGGTTCTTTATTTCTTTCCCTTTCTCTCTCTTTCTCTTTTCCTTCCCCCCAGACTATGGATTACAGAACATACATTAAAGGGTTGTCATGTGTATCTTTTTGCCTCTATTTAATGCTCAGTTCTAGGTTGGCATTAGTACCCTCGACAATAGTTAGCACACTGTTCCATTTTCTGTCTTATCTAGCCTCTGACTCCCACACGTTTGTGATAATTTCCACCTTTGACCAGACCTCCTGATATATGTTTCACTTGACCTTGGATATTGGTATCTTAATATGTACATATATATTTATGTTATGCAGATAAATGCAGTCATTCTGTGTCTGTCTCTCTCCTTCTGGCTAATTTCACTCAACATAATCTTCTCCATGTCCATCCATTTATAGGCAAATTTTATAACTTCATTTTTCCTAATAGCTGCATAGTATTCCATTGTGTAGATGTACCAAAGCTTCTTTATCCAGTCATCGATTTTCGGGCACTCTGGTTGCTTCCAGATTCTGGCTATTGTGAATAATGCTGCTATGAACATAAAAGTAGGGATGGTGTTTCTGCTGCATATTTTTGGTTCCCAGAGTAGATTCCCAGGAGTGGTATGGCTGGGTCAAATGGGAGTTCAATTTCTAGTCTTTGGAGGAATGTCCATATTGTTTTCCAGAAAGGCTGTACCAGCCGGCATTCCCACCAACAATGGATGAGTGTCCCCTTTTCCCCCACATCCACGCAAGAACAACAAGTTGTTAATTTAAAGAGGAGATTTATATATGTGCAGTGCTATGCAAAACTTACCACAGAAGTGTGCAATAATATTGAAAATTTGAGTATTTTATAATTATTATAATTATGTGAGATACTAAAAGAACTCTTAGAACAATGTAATGAACCAGAGAGATAGTATCTAGCATAAGGTGCTTGCCTTGCATCAGGCAGACCTTGATTCAAATCTATAACACAGTGGTCTCTGAACATTTCCAGAAGTCCCTGATCAGCATAGATTTAGAAGTAGATGTTGACTATTGCAGTCAGGCCTAAACTCCACCTACTTCCCACCAAATCTGACCCCGTGTGGAGGAAGCTCTTCCCTGCCTTAGGGCGTAATTGAAAAGACTTTGTAGAAGTGGTGAATCTTGAAATATGAGAAAGATGCTACAAAATAAATAAGGGGAAGGGAGCAAAATGAGAAAACAGAAGCACCTATTTATAAAAGGTTAATATGCTATAAGATAAATAAGGGAGGGAAGCATAATGAGACAATAGAAATGCCTCTTCTGACAAAAAAGTATGGAAGGGCTGAGAACTTTTTATTGTATTGCAAGCCAAGGGGTTTGACTTTTATTGTAGCTTGAGATAATAGTGAATAGTTTTAGCATAAAATGTCCTTACACACTTAAACTAGAAATTGAAATATAGACATGTCTTAGACTATGTCTCCCTATATGGAGGGAAAAACGATTTTTTTAAAAATTCTGTATATGGGATGCATATAAAGATTTTTTAAATAATTCATCAGTTATACTCTGTCAAGTTTGATAAGCAATACAATGAAAAGAATATTGTGATGCAACGGTAAGTAGTGCATGAAGTTATTGAGTGAAAATTTTGAGGTAAAAATCTTAATTCCAAAAGTAGTTGAAAGGAAGATGAAGCAGATATCTATAGTTGTGGATTATCAATCATTTCAATATGACTTTATTGATTATTTTTATATTTACTAACATTGAAATCTAAGATCTTATTGTTTCAGGGGGTAGTAAGAATGACTGAAATTTGGAACTAGTGACATTGGAAATTGAAGAAGTACCTAGAATGAAAAATTACAATAGTATGTTAAAAATCTCAACAAAGAGATAATTTTAACACAAATGATGTCTGTTTTTTTGTCTGTTTTTAGGCCACAGCCAGCAATGTTCAGGTTTTACTCCTCTCTCTTCACTCAAGAATTATTCCTGGTAGTGCTTGGGGAACATATGGGATGTTGGGATTAACTCTAGGTTAGCTCTGTGCAAGGCAAGTACCTTACCCACTGTACTATCTCTCCAGCGCTCAACACAAGTAGAGTCTTAATGCAACAGATGGGTAGGCACCTTCTGCAAAGGACCCTGCAGTGGATAGTGCAGTTTTCAGAATGAGAGTTCATATTTAAATTAATGATGCTTCTAATCTTAGCCCTGGCCCACCACATAGGCAGAGCCTCACAACAAGCCAGACCACCACCCTCACTCCACGGGCGCCGCCATTTTCCACATTTGGACTTCCCTCTCGTCAGAACTCCACCCAGCAGACCAGCCCATCACAGCCCGGATCATCGACACCCACCCTGCAGCAGCTTTTTCCTCAATCCGGCCCAGGTATGCTGGTCCAGAGTCTCTCAGACATGGGGCAGAGCTGTTCCTTGCTCTCCCTGTGCACAGCCGTTCATGAGGCAGTCGGGAGGCATGGCGGGTTCTAGCCCTGGCCCACCACCTTGGCAGAGCCTCACAACAAAGCCAGACCACCCCCCCTCACTCCACGGGCACCGCCATTTTCCACATTTGGACTTCCCTCTCATCAGAACTCCACCTAGCAGACCAGTCCATCACAGTCCGGCTCAGCGCAGCCCTTGCGTCCGTGCGGTTCATCAATAAATGCTTTATTTGGAGGTGTTTGAAAGAGTTTGCCTCCCGCTCGGCAAGCCTGGCAAGCTTCTCGTGTTATATTTGATATGCCAAATTCCAGTAACAATTACACTAGGTCATTCCCATGACCTAATATACTGGTTAGAGGCTCTTTATGTTCCTGTAGCAAGCCGATGCCCCTGGCTCTACTGGCATGAGACAGGACATATGGAAGATATTACTGGTGCCCGCTCTAGCAAATAGATGATCAACGGGAAGATCGTGATCATGATCGTGATCTAATCTTAGCATTCAAAAGTTGAATCTATAGAAAAGGTTTCAGGAGAGTGTGAACAACAAAATTGTCCCTGGTAAAAATGTTGAGAAGAGAGTTGTATGGGGAATAACAGACAGATAAGGATTAGGTTTTTGGGAGAAACTAGGTGACTAGTGAAATCTCACATTAAACGCAAAAAGCAGCTGAATTGGGAATTATGTTAATATTCTATTACTAAGCGATTACTACAACTCCAGCGGTATAAAACTTCCTTGGCAATATAACAGCTTTTATGGATCAATGGTTGCAAACTAATTTACTAAAGCTTCTGCTCAGGGTCTTAAACATTTAATCAAGGGATCATCTCACTTCTGTTCTCATTTGGAGCTTGGTTATCTTCTAGAGTCACACGGTTGTTGACAGAATTTAGTTCCTATGATTCCTTGTAGTTCTGGGACTGAGATTCCTTTTCTCTTACAGGCTTTCTGCTTTGAATCACTCTCTGCTTAGGGAGTACCTATCCCCTTAATTCTTTGCAAAATTCCCTCATAGCTTCATGGTTTTCTTCTCCAAGCCCCAATTAAGAGATGCTCTCTTGATTCTGAATCCTGAAGAGCAATCTTATAATGTGTGTCACTGAATCACTGTATCACTGTCTTCCCGTTCATCATCAATTTGCTCGAGCGGGCACCAGTAATATCTCCTTATGTTCTGTCTCATGCTAGTAGAGCCAAAAGGGCATCTGCTTGCTCCAGGAACATAAAGAGCCTCAAATAATTATCCCATTATAATACGTTGGATCGAAGCAAGACCAGGTCCTTCCTTCGTTCCCTCAAGTGGTAGGAATATACAGGGGTGTGCTTACTGGAGGACATCTTCAAATTCTACATCCACAGCAATGATTAGATTATATATCCCTCTGATTGGGCCAACTGTGGGGCACTGGACGTGCACTTGATTTCAGCCAATTCATGTAAACTGCACTCTAATTTTAATAGATATTAAGAATGTCCTTATAGCATTGTCCTCCTTCTATAGCAACATAATGAGGGCTTTATAATTTAGGAAACGAAACTGTTTGCTAAAGACTATAGAGAGGGCATTACAACTTTTTAACAAAGGCTTTATTACAGGGAAATGTTAGTCTATTATGTTCAGCAACCAGGAGATCAAGTAGTCAATGACAACATTTGTTCTGGGTAAGATATGTTTCATATTTCAAGCAAATAAATTAAAAAAGAAACAGTTACCTGTTCAGCCACGTTTATGTAGATACTTCTGCTGAAACAGAACTCTATCTCAAGCTACAGATTCATTGACTGTAGACTCCATCCATAAACCATTACTCAACCACTTTTCTCCTCACAGACCTTAAAATGCTTATTGTACTTATAAAAAATTGAGTTGTTTTAGGTCATATTATGTTATAAGAACTGGGGAAAGTTCTTGACTAGAATTTAATTTATTGATACCCTATGTTTGTGTTCATTAAAATTGCACCTGACTAAGTTGTATGTTTGGTTTTGATCAAAAGATCCGCATAGTAGCAACTTTATAATATTCAAACTCAATAACATAATGACTATACCAGTTTGAACTCCTATCAACAGTGTACAAATATTCTATTCTCTCCACAGCCTTTACACTACTTCTTGTTTCTTGTATTATGGATAATAATCATTCTCGGAGATGTGAGATCTCACTGCTGATTTGATTTTCATTTAATTAATAAGAGCTGGTGAACAGTGCATCTTGTGCCCATTTGCCATTGTTATGTATTCATTAAAAAGTATCAGAGTATTGGTTCAGCTAATCTGTTTTGTAATAAAGTTTTCTTTGTTAAGTTGTATGGGTTCTTTATATATTAGGGTATATTATGTTTAAGATACATTATATCTTAGACATTTTGTTGTGCATGTCTTGCATGCATTAAAACCTGAGTTCAGTCTCTGGCACAGCAAAAGGTCTAAGATATAATGTATCTTAAATATAACTCTACTCCTAATATATAAAGAACTCATACAACTTAATTGATTTACATTGAATTTCTGTTGAATTACCATTGCATCACACCCTTGATCCTACCCCTACCCATTTGAGGTGCAGAAATCTTTTAGCATAATGCAGTTCCAAAATAATAATTATTTTTGCTCATATGTCTATGATGATTGTCAGCTTCCAGGTATGTTTTCACCAAATTTGTCAAGCACTTAGGACTGCCATTACATGCTGACATACTTGAATCGTTTTGTATGGAAAATATAGAAAATAATCTAATATTGTAGCTTTGTAGCCTTCATAATATGGTTAGTGAACCTTGAGGTAGACATCTGATATATAGTAGCTATAAAAAAACATATTTTGCCCAGATGTGGTCTGCATAGGCAAATAAATGTGAACCATACTATTGGCAAATGTAAGTGCACCCATGTGTGACTCTGAAATTAGAAATGTCCATTCATTTTAATGTAAAGATTCCAAGGCACATTGAAGATAAATTATTGCCTAGAGTACATATGAACACTCTTAATGAGTTTCTAGAACAAATAATATGATATGGTTGGAAAGAATCCAGAGATATCATCAGAAAATATGAGAAAGGGGACCATCCTTTCACATAGGTAGGTCATGCTGAATAGGAAATGTAAAAATCTGCTAGTAGTTACTGATGTTAGTACTCAGTCTTGGAATTCAGGTTCTTGCTTCAGAAGTTACAAGGCACAGCCTCAGTTTTGCATAAACCAGGATTTTAGACATGTTTTCAAGGTCCCAAGAGGAATTAGTTAAGTACTATTTTACAGAAGTAAAAATACAAGAAGACTTGAAACCTTTAAGCTTTGCTGCCTGTTACTTACTGTACACTGGAGCAGTTCTCATTTTCTAACAGATCATGTCTTCGACATGATTTTGGTGAGTTGATAAAATATGCTGGATTAAGAGGTGACTACAAGAGTATGCCACCCGCATGGCAGAGCCTGGCAAACCACCCGTGTTGTATTTGATATGCCAAATACCAGTAACAATTACAGACCTCATTCCCATGGCGTGATGGAATGGTTTGAGGCTCTTTATGTTCCTGGAGCAAGCAGATGCCCTTGGGTACTACTAGCATGAGACAGGACATATGGAGATGTTACTGGTGCCCGCTTGAGCAAATTGATGATGAAAGGGAGACAGAGATGCAGTGTGATACAGTGATAAAATATGAATTAGTTGATATCCACATGAGTTCTCAAGCCACTATTTATCCTTTTTTTGTTTATGAGTCACGTGTTTTTATACAGTCAAATAAAACATTTTCCAGTTTTGACTATATAATATATTTAGTTTCTTTAAACATAGATTATCACTTGATCACTTGATCACTTGAATCCCATTATTCATCGATTTGCTCGAGACGGGCACCAGTAACATTTCCATTATTTTTTATTCACTGCATGTTACTTATTCTTCCACAGACATGAGGAATATTTCTATTCACCATTTTTAACAAATATACGTCACCTGTGGATGATTAATAGTGCTCATTCTGTGATAAGGGCTATTTTTCCGAAGGACATAGCATTGGTTTTTTAATTTTTTTATTTTTACAATTACAAAGATATACAATTAAAAAGTTCATATTTGGGTTTTGGTCATACAATGTTCCAGCACCCATCCTGCCACCAGTGCCCATCTCCCACCACCAACGTCCCCGGTTCTCTCCCCGCTCCCCAGCCATCCTCCATGGCAGGTTCTTTATTTATTTCCATTTCTCTCTTTCTCTTTTCCTTTCCCTCCAGACTATGGATTACAGAACATACATTAAAGGGTTGTCATGTGTATCTTTTTGCCTCTATTTAATGCTCAGTTCTAGGTTGGCATTAGTATCCTCGACAATTTTTAGCACATTGTTCCATTTTCTGTCTTACCTAGCCTCTGACTCCCACACGTTTGTGATAATTTCCACCTTTGACAAGACCTCCTGATATATGTTTCACTTGACCTTGGATATTGGTATCATAATATGTACATATATATTTATGTTATGCAGATAAATTATACCACCGTGAGGCATACAATTACAAAGGTGTTCACAATTTGTTCTTGATAATACAGTATTCCAGCACCCATCCCTCCACCAGTGCCCCATTTCCACCACCAATGTACCCCACCCCTCCCACCCAACCCCAGGCTGCCTCAACAGCAGGTAGCCCTGTTTCCTCTTTTTCTCCCTGTCTCTCTCTGTGTCTCTGTATCTCTCTCCCTTTTGTTTTTACATTGTGGCTAGCCCTGCAGATAGAGTTTATCACTTAAGTCTCTTTGTGTATATTCAATGGTAAGTTTTAATCTGCCATTACCATTTCCCCAAATTTAGTAAAACACTGGGTATCTATTTATATCGTATTAATGAATGCAGTCATTCTATATCTGTCCTTTTCCTTCTGACTAATTTCACTCAGCATGATAGTCTCCATGTCCATCCATTTGCAGTAAATTTCATAATTTCATCTTTTCTGACAGCTGCATAGTATTCTAGAGTATAGATGAACCACAGTTTCTTTAGCCAGTCCTCTGTTCTCAGGCATTTAGGTTGTTTCCAGATTCTAGCTATAGTGAATAGCGCAGAGATGAATAAAGAAGTACAGATAGTATTTCTGCTATGTGTTTTTTGGTCTCTCGGGTATATTCCCAGAAGTGCTATTGCTGGATAAAAATGGGAGCTCAATGTCTAGTTTTTGGAGTAATGCCCATATTGTTTTCCAAAAGGGGCTGGACCAGTCGACACTCCCACCAACAGTGGATGAGAGTCCCTTTTCCCCCACATCCACGCCAGCACCGTTTGTTCTTGCTGTTTTGGATGTGTGCCAGTCTCTTTGTTGTGAGATGGTACCTCATTGTTGTTTTGATTTGCATCTCCCTGATGTAGGTATCATTAAACATCTTTTGTGAGTCCAATTTTTTTCTTAAATGGTCAGGCATACTATTCTCTTGGATGCTATCATACACATTCAGGTGAAAATAAAGAGTACATGTCCTTTTTTTTGTTAATTTTTATATTCAGTATTGATGTAAAGGAATTTAGAATACAGAATATTTACATTTATGTACATTATTTACATTATTTTGTCTTTATATGATATGCATTTATACCTCTCTGGAAAGTAGAACTTGAAAACGTATTTTTTCAGTATGTAGGTAAGCCTCTTTTGAATCAAGGTAGACTAAATAATATTTTATAGTATGAACAGTATTTCTACTATTGAAATTCTTAGAAATAT
>JAJIBD010019177.1:0-11243 GCA_021461705.1 Cryptotis parvus | reverse complement strand
AAAACATTTTCTATTCCTTTAGAAACTTTTTACAGCTAGGTGGAAGCCAGCTTAGGCTGGAGATCTATAAATACTCAGAAAAACTGAAAATACAGTTTTCAGTTTTCAGTCAAAACTGTTTTGACTGTATTTTTGAAAATACAGTCAAAACAAGATCAGAATAATATACAGATGGCTGTTTTTCAAGGAAAAGTAATCAGAACAGTCACTTACTAAACAAAATCAATCCCTTGTCAGCCTTACCACAACAACCACAGAATACCAACAAAAAACAAGGTTAGGGGCAGGGAGAGATCAAAAGTGCCCGAATGACTGCCAACCAAGAGCCAGGCCCCGAGTTCAATCCCTGGCACCACTAACTAGCCCTTCCCCTGCCTCAACCTGGCACAGTAGGGGCCAGAGCAGCACATTTCCAGACTTGAGTGACTGTCAGGAGTTCAGCTGGGGAGTCTGTTCCAGACCTAACCCAGTCTAAACAATATAGCTTGGTGTTTGTGATCTGTTATTGGCCACATATAAACCCCCTAAGCCCCTGCCCTCCCTCTGCAGCCCTGTGGTAGTAGCCTGAGTGATAAGACAGTGACTTACAACACCGAATCAATAATGTGTTTGCACGGTCCAGACCCAGACTTTGCCGGGAGAATAGCTGAAAGCCTCTTGCTTTAACATTCACTGGTGGCTGTTTGAGAAGCCCTAAGGCTAAAAGTTTCAGATCACCAGTTCTGAAACCTGTGGAAAATGTCTACATTCCATTAATTTGTTCATTAAGATCTAACATAAGTAAATCTAAAAGCAAGAGAAAGAACTAAAGAGAAACAACCCTGCTCCGACCCTTAAACCAGTACTTTAGTTTCAGGTTTTCTTTTCTTTAAACATTATTTTTATGTTCCTGTTATAGCAGCTGGGGGAAGTCGGTTCTCTCTCAAATCTGGAAAACTCTTTTTGTTCAGCCAAGAACTAGCAAACAAGATTTCAATCTGATTTCACAACCTTGGAAACAATAGTTCTGGCAGATCAGGATGTTAATCTTGACTCTTCCCTCCACATCGTGCCAGTGTCTGGGTCTCCTTAATCCTTTTCCAAATTAGTTAAATTGGGTTTAGGTGGATGAAACATTGACCAAAAATGTTCATGTTCAAATAATCCACAGCATGTTGTAACGAGGATATTGTTAAAAGAGAGAGACTCTGCAGAAAACAATTAAAAAATAAAAAGCCTGTGAAAAAGCCCAAAATCTAGGATTTAGGAAATAAAAAGAGCAAAAGGTTTTCATTAATCACAATCCAAAGTTTAAGGCTTGAGAAGGCAACCTCCCTTATAAGGACTCCTCGCCCCCTTTTTTTAAACCTCTCTCTTCCTCTCCTTCATAGGCTGAAAATGACCATTCTGCTCATTGTTAACATACAACTCAAGGGCAGTTTCATAGATACTTGTGGAATGTTTTTCAGAGATATTTGTGATTAAGTGGGTGACTTATTATAACACTGTTTTAGCCTATGATACCAAATAAGCAGAAGAAAAGACATATTTCATGAAATATTGCTGTAAATTGCTTGTCCCCCTCAGGGGGCCCCCACCCCTACTGCCACCCATGTGGCCCTTCAGAAATGGGAAAGTGAAACTGCCTTCAAGCAACCTTTCCTAAATGAAAGCTAAGTGTACAGGAAATTTGGAAATAATTTTGGTACTGCAGTGCTCCATAATATTCGGGGTCTAGGAAGCGTTGTCATAAAGATTAGCTAACAAAAAATTTGCATTCACAATTTTATGTATTTCTAGAATTTTAAGATCTGTTTTCACACATTCCTCACCCCCATGTGGGGATGGGGAATATGTGAAAACAAGATCTACTTACCTTCTACTTACCTTTATCCCCAAGGTTGGAAGTGGAAAGTAGCAGACTGGATTTTCTGAAAATGTCTTTGGGTATTATGTCCCAATTCATGTAATAGGACACACATGTCATTGGCTTCATATTTATAGATCTTGTTCCTGTATATCCAGCCTTTCAAATAAATAGATGGCTTACTCAGCCCTAGAATTGTGGCCAATTTTCTGCTGTTATAACTTTACCCTGAAATGTAAATATCCAGATATTTAAATCCATGATTCACAGAATTTTTATAGCTTCCTTTTAGGCTTTAACCCTAATCCAAATTCATCTAAAGTGACTGCTCTAGTATAATATTACTGAAAAGCACTTCTGGGACACAATCCTATACTTCTGCAAATGTGGTGAGGCCATGTAGAGAACGCAAACCCTGGGAGCTCAATGTGTCTAAGAGCTGCGGTTCTCTTCTCTTTCTGAGCAAAAGAAGATCCAAACAAATTCGCACAACAGCTAAACCAATGCCATCTGTGTGGAATCCATATTTTTAAACACAAGCAAAATAAAACACTCCATATGCCCTTATTCCTGAACATTCTCTAGAACATTTTGGGGGTATTTATTGTTGGACAATATTGTCAAATCAAGGAAGCAATACATCTCAGCAGGGACTTGGCCGTCCTTCCCACGGGGCTCTGCTATTATGACGCACATCATACCTTCTGCTTGGGAACACTATATGACATTCTTTCTGCCTCTGTTTATTTGCTCAGAAAATAAATATGCATGCCTCCTTTCCATTTAAAAATTCAGGTATTTTTCAAGGCATGTCTGTCATGTGTGCTGGTTTCCAGCCTCTGTCACAGCAAGTCACACACAAAAAGCCAATGTCATTTGAATGGTACAGCCAGTCAGAAACAATTCTGACCACCCAATTCTGCCTGGCTCTTTGACTTTCTTACTGGAATCATATCCCCCCCAGTGCATCTCAGCACTCTTGCAAATGTATTGCAACATGCATTTGTTTCCAAGCATTACTACATCATTTAGAAATAAGTAAATAAAATTTTCTTTAACAGCATATAAAAATGGGAGTAACTCTTCACCAAACTGAATCTCATCAAACTTTCTGCAATGAATTCCTGTGCTAGTACTTGAGATCCCAACTTTCCAAATATTTGTAGTTATTTCCATCCCCTATAAGATGCAAGAAAAAGTGTGACTTCCCACACAATGACAATCCTTTTGTGACTCTTGCTGCTTGTGATTTTTTCCCATTGACTTTGCCTGGAGGCCTCCTGGCTTGGCAGAGGAGTTGCTGGGCAAATCACTCCCTTCCAATCTCAGCAGAAGGCCTCAAACACAACTTGTGCTACTCACTGGCAAAGCTCGGTGGTTTGTTCTTTGCTGCTCTGATGGGAACTGAACACTTAACTTCTTAAATACTTCATGATGTGACTTTTTATATGAGCACAAGAATGTCATACTTTTAGGTCCAAAAAGAACTTCCAAACATTTCTAAAAGTTCTTTTCTGTGACTGTCTCATAATCTTTAACTAACATGGCCTAAATCCATATAAAAAGAGGAAAATTTGAATTATCAGTGAATAAACTTATAATAAAATTTTTAATTAACTTTTTATTCATTTCAGTAACATCTAGTTATGGTTTGGTGACAAAACAGCAGTTTCATGCATTAATTACTAGGATAATTACCAAGTTTATCTGAAACACTAAGCCTTAAGCTCATAATTAAAATAATTTATTCTATTATTATGAGAAAATAATTCCCTTCTTCTATTGGGCCATTTTTTGCTTTAGGAAATAGACTGGATAAATTAAGAGGGATCCTTTGCCTCACATTAAATACTGTTCATGCTGTTGTTTTGACTGCAGGTTGCCTGTATTTTTTAAATAAGACTTAACACTCTGTTAAGTCTTATTTAAAAATATAATAATATTAAAGTTTAGATGGTTCACAGACTGTCGGGGACGCCTCCAGGGTCCCCAACAGTGCCAGGAAGAGAGTTCCCTTCTACCTCGAAGCCGGCAGGGAATGGATGAAGACTCAGGAATCTGATACAGTTTTCAAAGGCTTTACTAATCACAGGTTCAGGCATACAAATCAGCAATAGGAAAAACCCGGTGCTTAGGATTCCCGGCTAGAACCCCAGCCACGTGTAAGCCAAGATGGTGGCCACCATGTGTAAAGGCCCTGTAAAGAGGGAGACAAAACTCCCAAGAAGGGTGCGAGCTCACAAAAGAGAGAGCCCAAAGAGAGGAGGCGTGAGCGAGAGAGAGGAAGCAGGCTGGTTTTATACCCCTGCAACTCAGACCTCCCACTATTATGGGAAGCAGGAAGGGTTAAATGCCCTCAGGTAATTTCTCCCAGCACCTCACCTAGGCCCTATTATAGGCTAATGTTTTGAGCCAAGATCTGCCTGGAAATGCCTTTATAGGGTAGATAAGGGGGTTTCTGAGATGGCATGTCTCTGTACCGAAGACTAATACTAATGGCAGTTAAATATTTCTTCAAGCCTTCACAAGAGTCTCATCTACTTCACGGTAGTTTTATATTTTAGTTGTCTTTGAGTTATCAGGGAACCATGCTTGCTTGCTTGGAGGCAAATGGCATTTCTCTCTGGGCTAATTACTTAGAGATCCAACGTGGCCATGCAAATATGCTGGTAAGATCTAGCTAGTCCCACTTGATTGTGGTAGCATGAGAGAATATTTATACCAGCCAGTACAGAATACATGGTCAGATAAGCTGCCATATTTAGACTACCCCCTCCCCTATCTACGAAGTGACCTGCAGGAGGCAATCCAGGGAAGAAGCAGAGGCTCTTAGAGGAGTCCTGCAACAACAGACACCCTGGTCAAGACCCAAGTATCCAAGTCTGTGACTCAGGCATAAAGTGCTCGAGATCTCTGTCAGGTTTTCTGACCTGCTTGGAAACCTGGGCTCAATCATGGAGCTCAGACACTCCACTAATCTTGCTCCCTTCCACGAGGGCAGCCCGTAAGGCAGCAGGACACTAATCAGAAGCATTTGAAGTTCAGAATTCACTGTATCACTGTATCACTGTCTTCCCTTTCATCATCGATTTGCTCGAGAGGGCACCAGTAACATCTCCATATGTCCTGTCTCATGCAAGTAGAGCCCAAGGGCACCTGCTTGCTCCAGGAACATAAAGAGCCACAAACCATTCCATCGGGTCATGGGAATGAGGTCTATAATTGTTACTGGTATTTGGCATATCAAATACGACACAGGTAGCTTGCCAGGCTCTGCCGTGCGGGTAGCATACTCTTGTAGTCACCTCTAAATCCAGCATTTATTGATGAGCTGCTTGCGGCCACGCAAGCTGGGCTGTGATAGGCTGGTCTTCTGGGTGGAGTTCTGACGAGGAGGAAGTCCGGATGTGGAGAATGGAGGCCCTCATGGAGTGGGGGTTCGTCTGGCTTGTTGCGAGGCTCTGCTGGGGTGGATGGCGGGCCAGGGGCTAGAACCCGCCATCCCTCCCGGCACCTCGTGAGTGGCTGGGCACAGGAGAGCAATTAGCAGCTTTTACCCCATGTCTGTGAGTCTCTGGATCAGCATACCTGGGCCCTTTGAACTTCAGAATTATGCAAACTAAAATTTACTTACTGAGAGTGGGACCCTCTTCAAAATGCCAAACTTATTTATAATTGCACAATTTTAAAAAAATAAATTAAGCTTTCTTTTACCAATATAATCTACTGTTGCATTGATTTCAATGTTTTAGAGTTCTACATTAGAATGGGAAGGAATGGGAGTGAAGATAGATGGTCGGCAACTACACCACCTCCACTTCGCTGATGACATCGTTCTAATAGCACCAAACATTAGCCAAGCAGCACAAATGCTGGCTGACTTCGACCGAGAATGTGGAAAGATAGGTCTATAGCTGAATCTAAAGAAAACCATGTTTATGAAGAATGAACTAGTTCCAGAGGCCCGATTCACTCTCAATGGAGCAAACATCTCTGAATGCAGCAGTTATGTGTACCTAGGTCGAGAAATCAACATGATGAACGACCTAAAACCTTTGCTGCGCCAGGAGGAAGAGTTCAGCATGGAATGCCTTCAAAGGCATCGAAGAAATAGCTAAAAGGACAAAACCTCTGGCTCCGGGCACATCTCTTTGACTCCACCGTTCTCCCTGCATTAACATACGCCTACAGAGACCTGGGCCCTATGAAAGCAGGATGAAAATGCTATTCGGGTCTCCCAGAGAGGGAATTGAAAGAGCTATGCTTGGAATATCATGCCTCACTCAAGTGAGAGAAGGAATCCGGAGTTCTGACCTCCATCGCTATTCCAGAATCAAGGACGCTGTCTTGTTTGCCAAGGCATCGAAGATCAGATGGGCTGGACAAGTAATGCGATTTGGAGACAACTGCTGGACTAGAGCCATTACCGACTGGAATCCACAGGATGTCAAAAGATCATGTGGCCGCCCACCTACAAGATGGTCAGACTTCCTTGTCAAGACCCTGAAGGAACGGTTTGAGGCTCTTCATATTCCTGAATCAACCAGATGCCAAGGAGCTACATTGGCACGTGATAGGGTCCAATGGAAATGTTACTGGCGCCCGCTTGAGCAAATCGATGAATAACGGGACTCAAGTGATCAAGTGATCAAGAGTTCTACAGGTAAAGAATGAATCAGTCAGTGAAAAATACTTGAAGATATTAAATAGTCTTTCCTTTTTGGGTCTCACCCATCGATGTTCAGGGGTTATTCTTGGCTCTGCACTCAGGAATTACTCCAGGCAATGCTCGGGGACCATATGGGATGCTGGGAATTGAACCCAGTTAACTACATGCAAGGCAAATGCCCTCCTTGCTGTACTATAGCTCTGGCCCCTTTTCTTACTGACCACTCATAACTCCCACCACAAGGTGAATTTAGTTGCCAAGGTAAGCAGAAGTCAGAAAAATGTGAACAAGAACTCAAGCTGTAATGCATATTCAAGAAGAGACTGTAACAGAAGCTTTATTTTACTATTGCCTAAATGCACACATTGAAGAAAATCTGATTACAATTATAAAATAATAATGAGATAGTCATATTTATAAATTTATTTTTTCCTTAGTCAGTATATTATATACCTAAATTGTCTTTTCTTTTTGTGGGATAGAGGTTAAAGCGGTTTTGGACCGTATCCAGTAGTGCTTAGGATGGAGTCTGGGTCGGCTACATTCAGGATTAGCCCCTTGTTGCTGTATCATCTCTCCAGGTCCTCTTTTAGTCACTTTTTCTTTGTCTCCTTTTATTTTATTTATTTGTTTTTTTTGGTTTTGGGTCACACCAAGAGGTGCTCAGGGCTTTCTCCTGGCTCTATGCTCAGAGATTACTCCTGGTGGGCTTGGAGACCATATGAGGTGCCAGGGATAAGTCTGAGTCAGTTGTGTGCAACACAAGAGCCTTAACCACAGGACTGTCTCTCTGATCCTTCTTTTCTTTTCCTCCTCCCTTCCTGTCCTTTTCTTTCTCCCCCTCTCTCCCTCTCTCTCTCCCTCCCTCCCTCTCTCCCTCTCTCCCTCTCTTCCTTCCTTCCTTCCTTCCTTTTCTCCTTCCTTCCTTCCTTCCTTCCTTCCTTCCTTCCTTCCTTCCTTCTTTCCTTCCTTCCTTCCTTCCTTCCTTCCTTCCTTCCTTCCTTCCTTCCTTCCTTCCTTTCCTTCCTTCCTTCCTTCCTTCCTTCCTTCCTTCCTTCCTTCCTTCCTTCCTTCCTTCCTTCCTTCCTTCCTTCCTTCCTTCCCTCCTTCCTTCCTCTCTTTTTTGTTATTGTTGTGATGACCAGATTTTGCACACTGGTTGTAGTACCCTCTGGGTGATCAAACCAGCTATGCCCCTGGCACCTCAACTTCATTTTCCAGCCCAAGAGTTTTAACTGAACAACATGGCTTCATCCCTTCCTTTTGTAACATAAAAAGATAAAGAGTAAATCTCTTAACCTCCTGTTTCTGATGTTTTGGTACATTAACTGATTTAAACACAGTCTATTGGGAATTAACTGTTGCAAAAAATAATATTAAAATAATATAAACAATATAAAATAATAACATTAGAAAATATTTCTGATTCAACATATTTTCATCATTTAAATCCAAGTGTATTTGAATTTGCTACAACCTGCTTATGTGAAAGTCACTAGTTTAAATTGTCTTCATTGATTACAGTAGACAAATTTGCAAATCAAATTTGCAACAGATTTGGGGTGTGTGTGTGTGTGTGTGTGTGTGTGTGTGTGAATTTCAGATTTGTTATGGGAAAAATTTTTTTTTGAACAGAGGAAAAGGTCTTAAAGCAAGCTATACCCTACTTTTAACAGAGCCCAGACCTTCTCTCCAGACCATGCAAATTTATCTAAAACAATTAGACTTATCAAACAGATGACCCAGTTTAGTTTCCTGTCATCCAAAGCATTGTACACAGCTAGATAAATTACGGAGCAAGTTAATTTGGTCTACTTTGTCCTTCATAAAGTTTTTTCCAGGCCCACCCCTAATCTCCTTTTCCAGTGTTGTTTGGATCTGCGTTCATTTTCACAATGAATTTGTGCTAAATTCACCTGCTATTCTAGACAGATGAATGTCCCCTGACTTCCAAGCTCTTGCCTCACGGCTATAATTGTAGACCTGAAATATTTACTTGTGTCTAAAATGCAAGTTGCCTTTTGAAACAAAACTAATTTTTCCCAAAGACTACTCATTTGAGTTAACTTATCATTCAATAAGCACTTATTAAGTACTAGCTGTGTACCAGTTATCCAGTTAAGTGTGTGCCTAGATTTTTTCATCTACCATCAAGCTCAGAATGCCTAATAATAAATACCATTGAGATCTTTTTTTTTTTCCTTTTACACAAATGATCACAGAATAGTAAGTGCAGCTTCCAATATTCTTTTTTTTTTGGGTCACACCCGCGACGCTCAGGGGGTTACTCCTGGCTCTGCACTCAGGAATTACTCCTGGCGGTGCTCGGGGACTATATGGGATGCCGGGATCAAACCTGGGACGGCATGGGCTGGCCACATGCAAGGCAAATGCCCTAACCACTGGGCTATCGCTCCAGCCCCAGCTTCCAGTATTCTTATCCAACCATTAAAGGGGAAAGCTCTTGGAGCAGGACCAAATGGCATTGGTAGATTGGCCTCCAGAGACCATTGCCTGCCACAAAATACCATGAATGCTGTCTCCTTGCATTCTGTGTATAAACGCTAGGCTATTTGCTGTCTTTTGTCAGCCTATCCTAGTTAATAGGCAAAAAATAGTTTAATTTCCCATTTTTAAATTCTGAAGTTAAACATTTTTGTATATACTTATAGGTTATTTGCATTTTCTCCTTTCATGAATTACCCTTTAAAGTTCTCTCTCTCTCTCTCAAAAGTGCCTACCATAGAGGTGGGGTTGGGGATGAAGAGCAGGAGGGAAACTGGAGTCACTGGTGGTAGGAAATGTACACTGGTGAAGGGACATGTGTTGGAGCATTATATGACAGAAACCCAATCATGAACAACTTTGTAACTGTGTATCTATCTCACTGTGATTTAATACAAATAAATAAATATCAACAAAAATATACCTATGCTATTACACAAATGCCTATTCACTAAATAAATTGAAGACTTAAAAATAATAAAAATAAATTAAAAACATCATTAATGGTAACGATATATATATCGTTACCATTAAGATATATAAGATATGGGCCGGAGCGATAGTCCAGTGGGTAGGACGCTTGCCTTGCACGAGGCCGGCCTGTGCCAGCCTGGGTTCGATCCCCGGCATCCCATATGGTCCCCCGAGCACTTCCAGGAGTAATTCCCTGAGTGCAGAGCCAGGAGAAACCCCTGAGCATTGCCGGGTGTGACCCAAAAAGCAAAAAAAGAGATATATTAGATATATAAGATATATATATATATATATATATATATATATATGTAAAGTTCTTGCCAGTTTCTTTCTATTGGGGTGTCTGTGTTTTCTCCCTATGCAGTTTAAGGCAGTCATAATATGGAAAGTATAAATTTCCTCTGAATACTAGGATGGGAGTTCCAGTCACTTCGATTGGAAATGAAAGAAAAGCAAGACTGTAGAGGTCAGCAATGCTCAGGCTAAGCCATAATAGAACAACCTACTGGCTAAGGGATATGAACATTTTTAAGGCCCTTAATGTATATTGCAAGGGCCAGAGTGATAGTCCAGAGGTAGGGTGTTTGCCTTGCATGCAGCTGACAAGGGTTCGATCCCCTGGCATCCCATATGGCTCCCTTAGCACCACCAGGAATAATTCCTGAGTGCAGAGCCGGTAGTAACCCCTGAGCATTGGCAGGTGTGACTCAAAAAGCAAAAAAAGTGTATATTGCACAATAATTGTGCACAAAAATGATTTTTTTTCATTCAGTGATGTGCTGAAAATTTTTGCTTTCTTTTCTAGTTCCTCTATTTCCTACTGTATCAGAAATAGCTTAATTTCATTTGCACAGATAGATTTCATAAGACACACTTGAATATTTTGCTTGAAATGTATATGCAACTCTCGGAAGTGGCCTTTTTTTGTATGTGTGGGTGGGGGCACACCCAGCAGTTCTCGTTCTGTGCTCAGAGGTCATTCCTTTTTGGTGCTTGGAGGTACCTATAAAGTATTGGGGATCGGCCAAATGCAAGGAAATCTGTTGGATGTCAGGGCCTAGCTGGCTTGGGATATTTGCTGTTTAATCTATTTACAGTTTAAGCTATTTACATGTCCTTAAGCCAGGATTCATGCTAATGAGATCTTCTGTATAAACTCTGATGGAGGGTGTGGCAATTACAGGAGTCATTTTGACTCTGAATTTATGACTTTTGAAATATCATTGTAATCTCTACTATGATTTAAATGTTATCTAAATTGGGCACAATTCCTCTTAATATCCACTGGTCCCAGTGTAGGACAGTTAGAATTTACCAGGAGACTACCACCTAGGCTGAGTTTAGACTACTGCTTAAGATCAAAGGAGGGATTATGCTAGTTTGCTCTCAAGCAGGCAAGCAAGACCTTTCAGTAATCAGAGGACAAGACACTCAGAATCACTCTGGTACAGAATAGAAATAGAAGGACCTCATGGGTACCATCTAGATTGCATGATGTGTTTCTCCCCACATGGAGAATATACATCCATTAAGACGTGTTTCTTTATACCAGCCCCCTTCCAGTGTTTTGACACTGGAGAAAAGGACTAGACCCTGACATCATTTGTTTAGACCTGAAACAGGTGTGCCACCTCCCTACAGCTACACCCAAAAGCTGATTCATTGATATTTGTTGGTGCTACACCCTAAGAAAGGATTATAGCTTTGGGGTATATACAAGGGGACTGACTTGAGGCATATCCATCCATT
>JAJIBD010019175.1:0-12196 GCA_021461705.1 Cryptotis parvus | reverse complement strand
ATTAGACAGCAGGTAAAACGCCTGCCTTGCTTGCAGTCCACCCAGGTTCAATCCTTAGTAGCCCATGTGGTCCCCCGAGCCCAGTAGGAGGGATCCCCCGAGTCAGAACCAGGAGGAAGTTCTGAGCACTGTTGATTGTGACCTCAAACCAAAATACGTTGGGGGCCAGAGAGAGTGCAAGGGGCGGGGAGCCAGACTCCCACCCGGAGAACCACCCTGAGAACCACCAGGAGTGATCGCTAGCACAGAGGCAGGAGGAACTCCTGAGCCGCCAGGTGTGGCCCCAAAACCCAAAAGTAACTAAATGGAAACCTCTGTAAGCTAGGACTGTGGTCCTGGGCCCCGGGAAGACCCTTCCCTCTTCTCTCTCCCTTGTCACAGAAAAACCTCTAGCTAGGACTGTGGTCCCGGCCCCGGAAGACCCTTCCTCACTCTCCCTCATCACGGAAACCTCTGTATGCTAGGACTATGGTCCTGGGCCCGGGGAAGACCCTTCCTCACTCCTCCTCGTCACGGAAACCTCTGGGCACGCTAGGACTGTGGTCCCGGCCCGAGAAGACCCTTCCTCACTCTCTCTCGTCACGGAAACCTCTGTACGCTAGGACTGTGGTCCCGGTCCCGAGGACTCTTACTCACTCTCTCCCACCGCCAGCTCTTCCGCAGCTCGATCCCACTCTAGCTCATTCCAGTTCATGTCATCCTAGAAACAGAACCACAGCGCAAGATCACTGACAGCCCTCAGCAACCACCCACGCAACACATCCCTGCTGATCTCATGTTCTGCTGCTGCTGCTGTAAGCCATGGCACATATGAATTTCTCCATACTTAATATTTACTTGTTAGGAATAAATAAGGATACATATAAACAATTACAACATATGAAAAAATTAAGGCATTTCTAAACTGTCGAGTACGAGAAAAGGAACTGTAGTTAATTATGTGGAAAAAAAGAACTCAAAAGCTCTGAGACCGGGGCCAGAGGGACAGCACAGCGGGTAGGGCATTTGCCTTTCACTCAGCTGACCCGGGTTCACCCTCCGCATCCCATATGGTCCCCGCACCGTCAGGAGTAATTCCTGAGTGCAGAACCAGAATTAACCCCTAAGCATTGCTGGGTATGACGAAAAAGCAAAAAAAAAAGTTTTTTTGAAATTTTAAGATGCACTGATGATAACACGCAAAGGAACAAGCCAAATCTTGTCAAGTTTATCATAACCAAAATTAGGATCTGAACCAACTTTACAAAATGATTTCATCCCTTGTTGGGGGTCACACCTGGTGATGATCAGGAGTTACCCTGGCTGTACACTCAGAAAATAATCTGCTGGCAGTGCTCGGAACCCTATGGGATGCTGGGTCCAAACCCAGGTTGGCCGCCGTAAGCAAACACCTTCCTCCTGGGCTATCATTCCAGACCAAATCATTTCTAATACAAGCCTTCAGGGGGCCAGCAAGATAGCACGGCTTAAGGCATTTACATTGTGTCCTGCTGACCCGGATTCAAATCCCAGCACTGCCTGTGGTCTTCCAAGCACCATTTAAGAATAACCCCCGACCACAAAGCCAGGAGTAAGCCCACTCCCACCAAAAAGAAAACAAAAGCCCGGTGAAAAAAGGGCATCTGATGGCTTCGGTGTGTAGTGCACTTAGAAGTGTAAATGTGTGGAGAAGGAGGAGAGAGAGAGAGAGGAGAGGAGAGGAGATAAAGAACCTGCCATTTAGGCAGGACGTGGGAGGCGGAGGGAATTGGGGACATGGGTGGTGGCTGGGGGCACTGGTGGAGGGCGGGTGCTGGAACACTGTGTGACCGAAACCCCCAAGCGTGAACAGCATTGTAATTGTATATCTCACGGTGGTATAATGTTAAAAAAATATAAAGAAAAAATTTAATTAATTAATTAATTAATTTTTCAAAAAAAGGGCATCTGAAACATCAAATATGGTGGGTGGGGATACAGCTCAGTGGCTAGCGAGCACACGCTTCCTCTGTCGGGCACCGAATCGACAGAACAGATGCTCCCCGTGCCACAGAAGAACACAAGTGCGCCCTGACTGTCAGAAAGACAGCGTCCCATCCCGGGATGCTTCTTCCCCAGCAGCTGTGCAGGCGGGAGTGGCCTGAGGGGCAGCCCTGTGGGTCTCTGTCACTGCTGCTGCTTACTTTGGGACCACCCTCGGCACCCACCCATAGCAACGCCCAGCTCTGCACTCTGGACTGACCACGGGCAGCGCCGGAGGACCATGCTCAGTTTCGGGACTAGACCAAGAGCAGAGCTCGGGGAAGCAGCGCCGTCCAGTCCTGCCCACTCTCTCCCCTCCCGTAGACAGGGACGTTTGGGCCGTACACACACCCGCTGTCCCCATGTGGGTGCCGAGCCATGACTCCCGGTGCTGAGGGGAGGGAGGGGCGAAGCCCTTACCCTGCACCCCATTGTTGGCGCCCGCGCCATCGTCCCCACCGGCATCGCTCTTCTTCCTCGTTCTCCTCGTCTTCCTCCTCGGCCTGGTCATCCTGCGCCGGGGTTCTCCCCAACCACTGCGCTTCTCAGCAGGAGGGTTACCGGCTGGTCGGGCCCAGCGTTCTCAGCACCATTTCCCTCCCGGGGGGAGCCTAAAATAACAAAGAGCCCGGAAATGGGGCCCGCCTCAGTTTCCCTCTTTCCAGATCGTGCTCTTCCTTCTACAAAGTAGAGACAGAGACAGCGCCATCACAACTCCAAACACACCCTTCAAAGCACCTCCTCCAAGCGTGGCCAACTTTAGATGCACAAACACTCCCTGGGCTGGAGAGGCAGCGTAGCGGGAAAGGCGCTCGGAGCCCCAGCACCCAGAGGGTTCCCGCAGCCCCCGCTAGGAGTGAGTCCTGAGTGCAGAGCAAGGAGTAAGTCCTCAGCACCATTGAATATGACTCAAAAAACACAAACACCAAGAACAAAATATGCATCACTTTGTATAATCACTTATTAAAATTTAAGGATTGAAATATCACAAAGTGCTCTAGAAAATGCACTAAGGGAAACAACGCTGTCTCTGCTGAACGCACGCAGTGCGCCTCCTTCATGAAAGTGCACCTGCAGGAAGACGATCCGCATCTGTTTGCCTACACACAAATACATACCTTTGTTCAGTTTACTAGGACCCTGGGGGGGAAGGCTTCTTGCTTCCCTCAGCTCAGAGACCTAGCACTCGACTTTCATGGATTATCGGAGACTCTACTAGAAACGCCTGAGCACATGTCCCCAAGGAGCAGGTCCAATGATGAGCCTTGGCATTAGGTAACAGGGCCCTTTTATGGTCCTCTCCATTTACGTGATTTTTCAAAGGGAAAATTACACACTCAATTTGTAGAGATAAGAGCATAAGGATCTCACCTCAATCAACACATCAACAAAACCGGAAGATCCATGATTGAAAAATTAAGCGATTAAAAGACTGTTTTGAGGGCTGGGGAGATAGTACAGCGGGAGAGTGTTTGCCTTGCACCTGGATTTGATCCCTGTCATCCCATATGGTCCTCTGAGCAACGCCTGGTGTGACTCCTGAATGCAGAGCCAGGAGTAATCCCTGAGCATCACTGGGTGCAACCCAAAAAGCAAGAGAGAGAGAGAGAGAGAGAGACTGCTTTGAGTATTTCAATCAATGTTTTCATAACATAATCCTAGGAGTACAAGTTATTTGATATGAAAGTGGCTGATTTTTAGTTTCCATATTATTAATAGTTTTGGTAACATGGTCGCAATGGTACTAATGCCTTTAGTTCTGAAGTACAAAAGGCACTGAATCTGATGTACTTATGACAGTGTTGACATTCAGGGTCTCGTGTACAAAGTTACTCAACACACGACTACCAAAGGCCCTCACCAATGCCCCCGTCCCTCCAGTCCCCCCAGCCCTCCCCCGCTGACCTGTGCTCTCCATTCCACTTTCCTGTTTTATTTTGTTTAGGGCTTACTCCTGGCTCTGCACTCAGGGATCACTACCGGTGAGTTCAGGCACCATATGTGGTAACAAGGACAAAACCAGTCGGCTGTGTAGAGCAAACACCCTAACCACTGTACTCTCTCTCTGACCCCAGGGGGCTCTCACTTTTGTGAGCAGGTATGCAGGGCTGGTTATCAGCTGATTTTGTCTATATCCTCATTTTCTTTCTTTACATGTCACAGAAGCCTGAGATCATCCAGTAACTCCAGCTGTTGACCCCTTCAGCCACGTTGCTCAACAACGAGACACTAATAATTACTGATCGTATCGTCTTCATTCTTCCCGCATATCCCCTCACACCTACTCAAAGATCAAACTGCATGACTATTATCAACCAAGCTCCAATTTCCCTACTTTTGGCAAGGGAGGAGGGCCCTCCACGGGTTCCAGCCACATGTCGGGGCCCCAGTCTGCAGCTGGGCTTCAGGGACGGCGGTCAAGGGGGGAGAAAGAGCAGGCCAGAAACAAAGAGATCTCCGTCCCCTGGCAGGGGTAGGCCAGGACCCCAGAAACCGAGCGATCTCCACCCCTGGGGAGGCAGGTCAGGACCCCAGAAACCAGGAGATCTCCGGCCCCTGGGGGAGCAGGCCAGGACCCCAGGAAACTAAGTGATCTCTGCCCCTGGGGAGCAGGCCAGGACCCCAGAAACCAAGCTATCTCCGCCCCCTGGGGGCAGGTCAGGACTTAGAAATGGAGCGATCTCCGCCCCTGGGAGAGAGAGAGGGAGAAGCAGGGCTCCAGCACCCCGCTGAGTTTCAAGCCCGACCCCAGTCTTCTCCGTACTCCTCCCGCCTGCTTCTGCAGTCAGGGCCCCAACTGGGGTTGGGGCGTGGGCCACACCTCCTGCTGGGAGCCTCACCTCATTGTGGTGGTGCCCCGCGGCATTGAAGGGGCGCAGCGTGCCCAGCCAGATCGGGGCTCCGCCGTGGATTCATCTGCCCCGCAGCCACACCAGGCTGATGAAGGCGCAGAGTGTGCAGGTCACCACAAAGCAACCCTGCAGACAGTCGGCCAACAGATTGTCCCTATGGAGAGAAGAACAGAGTGACGCCAAAGGGACAGTCGGCCCACAGATTGTCCCTACCAAGAGAACAGAGTGACGCCAAAGGACAGTCGGCCAACAGATTGTCCCTACGGAGAGAAGAACAGAGTGACACTAAAGGATAGTCGGCCAACAGATTGTCCCTACCGAGAGAAGAACAGAGTGACAACAAAGGACAGTCGGCCCACAGATTGTCCCTACGGAGAGAAGAACAGAGTGACGCTAAAGGACAGTCGGCCAACAGATTGTCCCTATGGAGAGAAGAATAGAGTGACGCCAAAGGATAGTCGGCCCACAGATTGTCCCCTACCGAGAGAAAAACAGAGTGACGACAAAAGGACAGTCGGCCCACAGATTGTCCCTTACGGAGAGAAGAACAGAGTGACGCCAAAGGACAGTCGGCCCAGATTGTCCCTATGGAGAGAACAGAGTGACGACAAAGGACAGTCAACCAACAGATTGTCCCTACGGAGAGAAGAACAGAGTGATGCCAAAGGACAGTCGGCCCACAGATTGTCCCTACGGAGAGAAGAAACAAAGTGATGCTCAAAGGACAGTCGGCCAACAGATTGTCCCTACAGAGAGAAAAACAGAGTGACGACAAAAGGACAGTCGGCCCACAGATTGTCCCTAGGGAGAGAAGAACAGAGTGACGCCAAAGGACAGTCGGCCAACAGATTGTCCCTCGGAGAGAGAAGAATAGAGTGACGCCAAAGGATAGTCGGCCCACAGATTGTCCCTACCGAGAGAAAAACAGAGTGACGACAAAGCGACAGTCGGCCCACAGATTGTCCCTTTACGGAGAGAAGAACAGAGTGGACGCCAAAAGGACAGTCGGCCCACAGATTGTCCCTATGGAGAGAACAGAGTGACGCACAAAGGACAGTCAACCAACAGATTGTCCCTTACGGAGAGAAGAACAGAGTGATGCCAAAGGACAGTCGGCCCACAGATTGTCCCTACGGAGAGAAGAACAAAGTGATGCCAAAGGGACAGTCGGCCAACAGATTGTCCCTACAGAGAGAAAAACAGAGTGACGACAAAGGACAGTCGGCCCACAGATTGTCCCTAGGAGAGAAGAACAGAGCGACGCCAAAGGACAGTCGGCCAATAGATTGTCCCTACGGAGAGAAGAAACAGAGTGACGCCAAAGGACAGTCGGCCCACAGGATTGTCCCTTACGGAGAGAAGAACAGAGTGACGCCAAAGGACAGTCGGCCCACAGATTGTCCCTACGGAGAGAACAGAGTGACGCTTAAAGGACAGTCGGCCCACAGATTGTCCTACGGGAGAGAAAGAACAGAGTGACGCCAAAGGACAGTCGGCCAACAGATTGTTCCTACGGGAGAGAAGAACAGAGCGACGACAAAGAACATTCAAATTAAGAAACCAAAGGCCGGGTTTCATTTTCAGTTCTCTGAAAAGACTTAACGAGGATAGGGAAACCCCATCTCAGAAGAGGACCGGATATGTGTATCTATCTCTTTGTAAGTGCGCATACAGCAGGCAAGGAAAGCCTCTGCAGTACACGGCAATCAGCGACCCACAGCCACCCTTTGGGGGTCATTCATCACTGTTGGCCAAGTGCTCGCCAGACTCCCGGGACTAAGGCAAGGCACTTTGCACACCATGAACGTGTCCACCCAACTTGCTGTCTGTGCGCAACACGGCCTAGCAAATCCAGTCAGCGGACTCCTGAGTCCACACAAATGAGCAGAAGCAACAACCACAAGGCGGAAAGTGGCCTCTAGAAAGGCACGTGACCGGAGAGTAGGCACGCGGCCGCAGCCAAGTCTGCACTAGAGTTTAGAGATCTGTCGTTGGACTAGTGACATAGTAATAATTGTAGAAAGTAGTAAAGAATAATCAAACAGTAATTCTGATGCTTGGACCAGGGAGAGCGCAGTGGATACAACACCTGCCTTGCAAACAGCGGAATCGAGCTCGGTTCCCAGCACCGGGTCCCCAGCCCTGAGTGAGGCCTGAGCAGGAGCCTGGACGGCAATGTGAGGTTCCTTCTGCTACCACCAGCTACCGGCCAGCCAAAGATGACATTGCCCAGGGTCCTGCCGTAAACTAACAAGAACAGTGGTAGGCAAACCCTTAAGAGTGTAACTCCTTTGGGGCCGGGGCGATAGCCCAGCGGGTAGGGTGTTTGCCTTGCACGCAGCCGGCCCATGCTGGCTCGGGTTCGATCCCCGGCATCCCATATGGTCCCCCGAGCACCGCCAGGAGTAATTCCTGAGTGCAGAGCCAGGAGAAACCCCTGAGCATTGCCGGGTGTGACCCAAAAAAGAAAAAAAAAAAAAGAGTATAACTCCTTTGTCTGACACTTTTACTGAGTTTCCATGAATACTTATTTTTTCACATAACCAAAGCCTTTCAAAGTTTTGTAGGAAAAATTAACATATTTAGCCTTTATTTTTTTAAAAAAAAGCCATTAAAGAAGAAATACAGGGCCAGAGACAGGGCAGTGGGCAGGAGGGGACTCGCCGTGCAGGGGCCCAGTCACATTAATCCCTGACCCGGATCCCGAGCACCTCCTACAGCTCCCGGGCCCTGCTAGGAGCGATCTCTAAGCACAAAGCCAAGAGTAAGCCAGGGGTGGGTCAAAAGAGCCAAACAAATAGATAAATAAAATCTCCGGTCAGCTGGGTTCAAACTCATTTTTTCACACACTTACTAAGCAAATTATTCAGACATGCTAATCACCCGCAGCACTTCTAATGAAGGAAGCGCCTATAAAATGCCTTTCTCAAGGCAACCAACTGCACACTGAACGTCAATTAAGTCAAATTGAGTCCAAATTCTAAACAATCATATTTTAAAAATGACCTACAAAGTAAGACATAGGCTCTGGAGCTGGCTCCCGGGCATGACGCAGGCCTGCACACGTGGAGCCGGGTCCCTCCCGACACTGCGGGCCTCTCGCACTGCCAGAAGCTGCCCCAGCAAGGAGCTGGGAGGAGCCCCTGAGCGCTGTTCGCAGCACGGTTCCAAAACTGCAAGTAATACAAGTAAGAAATACATCTGGATTCAAATGCAGAGCTGGTACGAAGTATGCTTAAACATGGGGACTAGAGCAACAGCACAGCCAGCAGGCGGCTGGCGCCGGCTCAATCCCCTGAGCCCTCCAGGACTGATCCGTGTGCACAGAGCCAGGGTGGCCCCAAACAAAGTCGAGTGCGGTGGAACAAGCTCAGCTCCAGAACTCACAGCTCAGAACCTTTATCAGCCCTGGCACCGCCACCCGTAAGGTGGAACATGGTCAGCTTCAGAACTCATAGCTCGGAACCTTTACCAGCCCTGGCACCGCCACCTGTATGATGGAACATGGTCAGCTCCAGAACTCACAGCTCTGAACCTTTACCAGCCCTGGCACCGCCACCCGCGTCCGTTAGGACAGACATGCTTGCGACACGGTGTCTCCACGCCGCATCCCTCTCCCCAGCAACCATCCAAGGACATCGGGGCAGCAGGGAGCCCGCGGGCAGCACTCACGTGGACAGCATGTCGAGCGGCAGCGTCAGGAGTGAGCTCACGGAGCCAGTAAACAAGCACTTGTAGATGCGGCCTGTGGAAAGAATCACAAGGACGTCACGACTCCCCGAGAAGGGGGTGCGGCTGATGCGGTCTAAACACATCAGTGTGCACACACACCCACAGGCACAACATGGTTCAGTATGAAATAAAGAAGAAACATTATCCAGTTTGAGGTTCAGAGTCGCTCCAGACTTATCTGCTTTTATATTAAAGAAGCTTAAGCATTAAAAGTCAACAGACCCAGGGCGGAACGATAGCCCAGCGGGTAGGGCAATTACCTTGCACGGCGCCGCCCAGGTTCGATCCCCAGCATCCCATATGATCCCCGAGCCCCACCAGGAGTAATTCCTGAGCGCAAAGCCAAAGACCTGAGCATAGCCAAATGTCTGGCCCGAAACAACAACAATAAACCAAAAGTTCTATTTCTATATACAGAAATTCACAGGTTTTACTCTCTTTAACCCTTGCCCTGAGTGATATGAAATGTGGGTCTTTCCTCCACGCCAAGCATCCACAAGTGTGCTCTCTGGCGACACTATCCTGAGGCTTGTTGATGGCTGATGTCACTCCAGCAGCGTCCTGGGCAGCTCTGACATTTCTCCAGCAGTGCAGCTCTGACATCTCTCTAGCAGGGCCCTGGGCAGCTCTGACATCTCTCTAGCAGGGCCCTGGGCAGCTCTGACATCTCTCCAGCAGGGCCCTAGGCAGCTCTGACATCTCTCCAGCAGCCCCTGGGCAGCTCTGACATCTCTCCAGCAGTGCCCTGGGCAGCTCTGACATCTCTCTAGCAGGGCCCTGGGCAGCTCTGACATCTCTCTAGCAGGGCCCTGGGCAGCTCTGACATCTCTCTAGCAGGGCCCTGGGCAGCTCTGATATCTCTCCAGCAGGGCCCTGGGCAGCTCTGACATCTCTCTAGCAGGGCCCTGGGCAGCTCTGACATCTCTCTAGCAGCCCCTGGGCAGCTCTGACATCTCTCCAGCAGTGCCCTGGGCAGCTCTGACATCTCTCCAGCAGGGCCCTGGGCAGCTCTGATATCTCTCCAGCAGCGCCCTGGGCAGCTCTGACATCTCTCCAGCAGGGCCCTGGGCAGCTCTGACATCTCTCTAGCAGGGCCCTGGGCAGCTCTGACATCTCTCCAGCAGGGCCCTGGGCAGCTCTGACATTTCTCCAGCAGTGCAGCTCTGACATCTCTCTAGCAGGGCCCTGGGCAGCTCTGACATCTCTCTAGCAGGGCCCTGGGCAGCTCTGACATTTCTCCAGCAGTGCAGCTCTGACATCTCTCCAGCAGCGCCCTGGGCAGCTCTGACATCTCTCCAGCAGGGCCTGGGCAGCTCTGACATCTCTTAGCAGGGCCCTGGGCAGCTCTGACATTTCTCCAGCAGTGCAGCTCTGACATCTCTCCAGCAGCGCCCTGGGCAGCTCTGATATCTCTCCAGCAGGGCCCTGGGCAGCTCTGACATCTCTCTAGCAGGGCCCTGGACAGCTCTGACATCTCTCTAACAGGGCCCTGGACAGCTCTGACATCTCTCTAGCAGCGCCCTGGACAGCTCTGACATCTCTCTCTGGCAGTGCAGCGCTGCACAACTCTCTCTAGCAGACGGTCTCACACGCACAAATGGAGTCTCTAACTGGCAAATGAGAAATCTGTGTTTTGGGTCAGACCCAGTAGTGACCTGAATTTACTCTGGCTTTGCGCCCGGGATCACTCCTGGAAGGGTTTAGTGGACCATACGGGATGCTGGGGACTGAACTCAGCTCAGTGCCAGGCCACACAAGCATCCTACCCGCTTGCTATAGCTCGGCCCAATCAACCAAGAACCCTTAACCCTATGAGCACCGACGCTGAGACGTTACCCTTTCCTCTCTTTCTCCCCTCTTCCCTCCCTTTCTTCCTTCCTGTCTGTTACTAGACACTCCATATCTGGGATCTGGACTGAGATTTGAGTGAGCTTTTCCGGGAGCTGGAAATACTGGTCTGTGTGACCGTTCCCTGCACTTGTAGCTGTGTGGATACACAGGTAAGGGTCTCCCCGACAATGACAGTTTCATAAGCCTGAAGCCGGAGAGTAGTGTGTGGGCACTGCCCACCCCGGCATGTCTTTAAGAACCACCCCCAGCCCCCGCAAAGACAAAGCGTGCCGAGCCCTGGAGCCCTGACCGGAAAGGCCTCCCTACTGCAGCCCCTCCCGGCTTCTGTGGCGTGCATTTCTGCGTGGGGGTAGAAAATACACCCTCTGCAGCCCCCAAAAAGTTCTCATAAGCTTCGAGGAAATAAAATCTAAGCTTCATCCAAGTATGTTTGATTTTACTTTTTTCAGTTTTTTACCAACTCTCACTAGCAGCCTCTGTATACTGTTTCTCCTCTGCATTTGCAGTCCAGAGGCTCGAGAACGATCCTCAGGACCCGAGCGACAGCACAGCAGATGGGGCACCTGCCTTGCTCGCTGGCTGACCCAGGTGTGACCCCCAGGCACCAAGCATCATCCCCAGAGCCCCGCCAGCACACAGGGCAACACAACACAACCAAACCAGTTCTAGTTCACAGGAACCCTCCAAGCACGGCTTTCACCCTGATACGCCACATACGATAGCAGAAAACCAAACGCCAGCTGAAGACAGGGTGTGTGGCTCAACGGTGTGTGGCTCACAGGCGCCAGGGAGGCTTATTTACAGGTTCGAACCCCAGCAAACAAATAATAAACTGACATCATCCAGATAAAATGTGGAGGGCATTTTTACAACAATGCTGTTGCGTACAACAGCCAATGACTGTGCGACCAAGCACACTTACATGCTGTAAGAGGGACGACTCCCAACCAGGCGAAGGCCACAAGTGTGTAATGAAACCAGTATCGTATGCAGTGCCGATACTCGTGACCAGTCCAGCGAATATGTCCTGGATGGGAAGCCGGGAAGGCATATCTGGGGAATAAACTGAGAGACAAAAGGGGCATATAATCCTCAGGCGCAGAAACAGCTTAATTCATAAACAAGAAATTGGCTATTGCTACCTTAACCTTAATGTTTGTATTCTACTTAAACTTTCCCGGTGAAAGAGGATAAGCCACTTATAGTATGGTTTGGGCAGAAATCGTGGGGAGCAGATCACACCTGAGAGGTCGACAACCCGAAAGAGGGCTTTGAACAGAATCAGTCAGCTGTGAACTGCAGAGAAAACTTCTGGTTCCTAGAGTATAAAGGATTGGATAAGGCAAACTGGAGCATCAGGTGGAGCTGAGGTACGTTACGGGAGTCGAGTCTCAACACGCGCTCCACGTGGCATAGGGGTACACGATGCCAGCGGCAGCGCATTCGAGAAGGAGCGACCACCTGACGCTCAGGGCGACCACCTGACGCCGGGCGACCACCTGACGCTCAGGGCAACCACCTGACGCCGAGGCGACCACCTGACGCCGGGTGACCACCCTGATGCTCGGGCGACCACCCTAATGCTTGGGGAAACCACCTGACGCTCAGGGGCGACCACCTGACGCTCGGGCGACCATCTGAGACTCGGGCGACCACCCTGATGCTCGGGGAGACCACCTGACACTGGGGCGACCACCTGACACTCGGGCGACCACCTGATGCTCAGGGCAACCACCTGACGCTCGGGGCGACCACCTGAC
>JAJIBD010019166.1:0-15449 GCA_021461705.1 Cryptotis parvus | reverse complement strand
AAAAAAAAAAAGTAACAAATCCAAGATACAAAGACAACCAACAGAATGGGAAAATATTTACCCAATACCAATCAAACAAAGGGTTAATATCAAAGATATACAGGGCCATGCTAGAATTTTTTAAATAAAACACCAAATATCATTAAGATATGCTGATAAGAAACAAACAGACATTTGCTAAAAGAAGAAATCTGAATGACCAAAAGGCATATGAAAAGTGCTCTTCATAATTACTCATCAGGAGATAAATCAAAACAACAATGACATATTGTCTCACACCACAGAGCCTGGCACACATCCAAAGAGCAAGAACAAGCAGCGCTGGTGTGTATGTGAGGAGAAAGGACTCTCATCCATTGTTGGTGCGGATGCCAGTTATTGCAACCTTTTTGGAAAACAATATGGACATCATTCCTCCAAAACTAGAAATTGTGCTCCCATTTGACCTAGCAACACCACTCATAGGATTATACCCTGGAGAACCAAAATAACACAGCAGAAACTCCATCTGCACTTTATATTTATTACAGCACTATTCACAATAGGATCAGGAAAAACCTGAGTGCCCGAGAACAGAAGACATTATAAAGAAACCATGACTCATCTTCACAATATAATACTATGCTACTATGAAGAAAAAATGAAGTCATGAAATTTGCTCAAAAATGTTTGAACATGGAGATCATCATGCTTAGTGAACTCAGTCAGAACAAAAGGACAGATATAGAGTGACTGCATTCATAGGTAGGATATAAATATATACCAATGTTCTATTATTTGTTGGAAATGGTAATTCAGACCAGGAATTAGAAATGAATGTAGGTAAAGGGATTTCATATGATAATTCCTATATGTATTTATGGGAAGCCACAATGTGTAACAGAAGAGAAAGAAGAAAAAGAGGAAGAGGAAGAAGAGGAAGAGGAAGAGGAAGAAGAAGGAGAAGAAGGAGGAGGAGGAGGTTTTATAGCTTTGTAGAGAAAGATTGACAAGTTTTAAAAATGTACATGACAGGGATCCATTGGTTTCCTCTCAGGAGACTTGGATAAAATGTTACCCTTTTCCCATTCTGGAGAAGGTAACACTCTAAAGCTGGTCTCATCTATACCATTAAGTCATCATGTAATTTTGGGCAAAATATTTTTTTCTGGGGTCTTTGTTTCTCATCTGGGAAACAAGTGTGTCACAAAGCTAATATCCTTGTTAAATAAGGATAAATTGAAATATAAATACAAAGGTCTTTTATGGGTATTTTATTATACCACCGTGAGATATACAATTACAAAGATGTTCATATTTGGGTTTTGGTCACACAGTGTTCCAGCATCCATCCCTCCACCAGTGCCCATCTCCTACCACCAATGTCCCCGATTCCCCCCCCCTCCCCCAGCTCACCTCCATAGAATGACTGCATTTATTTGCATGACATAAATATATATGTATATATTATGATACAATATCCAAGGTCACGTGAAATATGTATCAGGAAGTTTTGTCAAATTGGAAATTATCACAAATGTGTGGGAGTCAGAGGCTAGGTAAGACAGAAATGGAACAGTGTGCTAACAGTTGTAGAAAGTACAAATACAAAGGTCTTGTCAGCATATCATAATATGTATAGAAACATTACTGAAACAATCACTTGAAGCTGTCCGATGAGTGTTCGATATGCCAAAACCAGTAACAAAAATGTTTATTTTCCTGACCCTGAAAGAGCCCCTTAATACGGCAGCAGTAAGAAAGGTGAACAAGCAGTGCCTGATAAATTTTCATGGCCATCCTAAGCTGCCAAAACAAAGAAGGACTAAATTGACTGTCTGTACTTTCAATGCACGTGCTGGCATCGGAAGCACATATCGAGGATCTGATGGCACAAGTGCAAAAGATCAAGTATGACATCATTTGTCTGACTGAGATGAGGAGGCATCAGTCGCATCACGCTGTATTTGACACCAGAGAAGAACTGTTTCTTGGAACATGCGATGAAAGAGGGTCGGTGGCGTTGGTGTCCTTGTCAACTGGAAACAATAGCTATAGAAACATGGTATCCTTTTCTGTTAATATTGGATCTTGGGCAAAATACAATTTTCTGAGCTTCATTTACTTTAGTGGAACACTGCAGTAGGGTTTTTGTGTAGATGAACTAGATAAACTCTACCTATAAGCATCAACATCCTTTCAATTTGAGCAATGATGTGAAATGAAGGTCATGCAATTCATCGTAAAATACATAATTAGTGCACACAAATATGTCAGAAATGTGCATTTTGCAACTCTGCATAGAAAGAAATAATAAGACTAATATAAATAATTATGTTAACATATTTTATATGCATTTCCTACTGTATCACTGTATCACTGTCTTCTCGTAGATCATCGATTAGCATGATTAGTGGGCATCAGTAACATCTAGATAAGGCCTGTCACAAATGGGATAGCCCAAGGGCATCTGCCCGCTCCAGGAACATAAAGAACCTCAAACCATTCCATCAAATCATGGGAATGACGTCCATAATTGTTACTGGTATTTGGCATGTCAAATATGACACGGGTAGCTTGCCAGGCTCTGCTGTGTGGGTGGGATACTCTAGTAGTCACCTCAAAACTCGAGCAATTATTGATGAACCTGGAAAAATTATTGATGACCTGGTAAAAGACTGCTGCAGGGTGGGTCACTGATGAGCCTGGCTGTGATCAGCTCTTCTGCTGGGTGGAGCTTTCCTACTAAGCATACAATAATATTAGCAAGATCTAAACAATAAATTTTTTAAAAGTAATCATTTGAAAAAATTTCTAAAGTTTTACTCAAGTTCTGATAATCTAGAACTTATACTTACAGCAAATTTCTTTGATTAAAAAATAAGATTTCTTTTCCTTAAAGGATCACTTGTATCACTTGTATCACTTGTCTACCCGTTGTTCATTGATTTGCTCGAACAGGTGCCAGTAACATCTCCATTTTTTGGGAATGAGGTCCATTATCGTTACTGTTTTTGGCATATCGAATACACCACGGGTGGCTTGCCAGGCTCTGCCATGGCTCGGTTCCTAAAGAATATAATTGAAATGTTGAGAGATTGCATAGAATCCACATAATGTGTTGGATCAGATGACCATTTACCATAATTAGCTCTTCATAATTATTAATTGGAATTACTTCATAACACAAAGTCTTCAAAATCTAACAATGTTAATTCTTATAATTCATGGTTTTGGAATATTTTATAAATTTCCCCATGTCTTCGCTTTCTTCTAATAGAGTCACAATTTCTCTTCATTGGATTAGAGCACCACAATTTTTTCTCTTAATTTTATTAAGGTCATTCATAGTTGGATTTCAGACACACAGTGTTCCAGCATTGATCCCATCACCAGTGTCAATATCCTTCCATTGGTGTTCCCAGATTCCTTCTCATGAACCCCTGCAGACTGCCCTCTTGGCTGGCACCATTTTAAGTTTGGTGACTAAAGTTTCATTCTCTCTTGATTTCGGTGTTGTTGACTGTGTCTAGGAATTGGCTCTGTAATTCCTTAACACCACCAATATAGGTAAATCCGCATTACTTGCCTCCCATTGTTTTTCATATATCTCTTCTGCCTCTCCCCTAGAATCTATTTTTTTCCCTTCCCCTTCTTATACTTCTGCAGTCAAGAGTAATCCAGGCCTCTCCCTTTTAAACCATTGAAACCTTTATAAAGTTACTCTAATGACACATGTAAGTGATATAATCCTGTTTTTATCCTTCTTCTGACTTACTTCATTGAACATGATCCCTTCCAGTTCCACTCATGTTGCAGCAAATTGCATAACTTCATGATTCATTAAAGCTGTGTAATCCAGTGCACATATATATGCATATATACATATATACATGTTTAATGACTCATTCATGTCCTTCATGATTCACTTATTTGTCATTGAACATTTAGATTGATTCTAAATCTTAGTGATTGTACTGAGTGCTGCAATAAATAATGATATATATATTTTCTTTTGAAGGGATGTTTTTCTAACCTGGGGATAGATACACAGAAATGGGATTGCTGGTCAAATGGGAGATCAATTTTAAGTTTACTGAGAAGTCCCCATACTGTTTTCCACATTTCCAAATGTGGACTATTTGTCCCCAAATGGGCACCAGTAATATCTCCATACGTCCTGTCTCATGTTAGAAGAACCCAAAGGCATTCGCTTGCTCCAGGAACATAAAGAGCCTCAAACAATTATATTGGGTCATGGGAATGACCTAATATAAATGTTACTGGTATTTGGCATATCAAATACAACACGAGCAGCTTGCCAGGCTTGCCGTGCAGGTGGCATACTCTTGTAGTCACCTCCAAATAAAGCATTTATTGATGAACCGTTGCGGCCGCTCGGAACCGGGCTGTGATAGTCTGGTCTGATGGGTGGAGCTGTGACGAGGGAGGGAAGTCCGTATGTGGAAAATGGCGGCCCCATGGGAGTCGGGGTGTCGTTTGGCATGCTGTTGAGCCTCTGCTGGTGGTGGGCCAGGGCTAGAACCCGCCATGCCTCCGGGCTCTATGAACGGCTGGGCACAGGGAGGCAAGTAGCGGCTATGCCCCATGTCTGAGAATCTCTGGTTCAGCATACCTGGGCCGGATTAAAAAAACCAGATACTCTCAGCCCAGAGACCAGAGACTCTCAGACATGGGGCATAGCTGCTACTTGCCTCCTGTGCCTAGCCGCCATGATGCACTTCGGGAGGCATGGTGGGTTCTAGCCCTGCACAACCACCCCAGCAGAGCCTCACAACAAGCCAGACGACCTCCCGACTCCATGGGGGCCACCATTTTCCACATCCGACTTCTCTCTCACATCTCCACCCAGCAGACCAGATTTTCACAGCTCTGATCATCGACACCCACCCTGCAGCAGTTTTTTTTAGAATTTTCAATATGTGTCATTTTTTATTTTTAGGTAAGATAGAGAAGGGGCCCAGTATGACAATAATAGCTGGAAATGGTCATGCTGGACTCGAACTAAGTGTTGAAAGTAGGTAAAGGGATATACATGATATCCTTTTGGTATCTGTATTTCAAAGCACAATGAACAAAAAGAGAGATAGTGGGATAGATAGAGAAAAGTTTCTGCAATAGTTGCAGATTGTTGTGTGTGGGGAGAAGAATGGTAGTTAAACTGAGGACATTGGTGCTGAGATATGTACACTGGTTCATGAAATTCAATCATAAACAGCTTTATAATGACCTGTCTCCCTGGTGATTCAACAAAAAAGAAATTATTTGAAAGATATGTGCCATTCTTACTGGTGTAAGATAGTATCTTATTGTCTTGTTTGAGTTTCCCCTAATAAAGTAATTATGACCATTTTTTCATGTGTTTGTTGGCCATCTGTTGTTGTTCATCAGGGCATTTTCTGTTCATTTCCTCATGACATTTTCATGTAACATTAGATGTTCTGTTGAGATTTCTGAAAAATATATATATCCAGGATATTGATTTTTGATCTGATATGTTGAGTGCAAATATTTCCTCCCTTTCAGCTATATGTTCTGTATTTTAGTCCTTATTTCTTCCGACATCCAGAAACTTTTAAGTTTGCTATAGTCTTATTTATTAGGTTTAATTCTGTAAACTTTTGCCAATGGAATTATGTCTTTGAAGACTTCTTTGATGTCTAGGTCTTGGACAATTCTGCCTGTGTCTTTCTAACTGTGCTTTGTAGAATCTAGTATGATCTCAAGGTCTTTGATCCACTTTGAGTTGACTATTGCATAAGGTGTGAGATATGGATCCACTTTACTTCTGTATGCACTTGGTTATCCAATTATCATAACAACATGTGTTGAAGAGGTTGTCTTCTTAATATGGGGGAACTTTCTTGGTCTCATCCAGCGATGCTCAATGGTTAGTCCCGCTCTACACTCAGGACTCTTGTCAGTTTGCAGGGGACCATGTGGGAGGTTGGGGAGAAAGCCATGGTAAGCCGTTATGTAAGGCAAACATGCTATCCACTGTACTACGCCTCTGTACTAACTATACCCCAGGAGGCTGTCTTTATTCCATTTCCATGCTCTTAGCAATGTAGTCAAAACTCAGCTAACCATATTTATGGATGGGGTTTATCCCTAGATATTCCAGTACATTCCAATGGTCAGAGAGCCTTTCTTTATTCAATTATTAGGATGTATTTATCAGAATGGCTTTACTGTAATATTATAATACTATATAGTATTACTCAAGTTAGGTAATGTTACCTCCCAGTTTCTTCTTTTTCAGAATAATTTTGGCTACCCTGGACCTTTTATGATCACACACAAAATTTATAGCAGAAATTTTATGTTCTTGAAAAATGTTTTTTGAGTTTGGATAGGGATGACATTGAATGATAGTAGTTTAGGTAGAATGGTCATTTTGACACCATCGATTCTTCAATCCACGAGCATGAAATGTTTATCCTTTCTCTAAGATCTTCATTTACTTTCTTAAGTGTTTTGAGGGTTTTCATTTTATATAACTCTTGGCTCTTTTGTTGATTCCTATATACTTGATATTTTTTGGATGCTATTTTTAAATGGAAGAGACACGTAGATAGATGTCTATTTCCTCTGAATCTAATTTGCATTTAAAATAAAATGATTTTGTTGCTAGCCAATTTGCTTTATTACTTTATTGTTCCTAAGAGCTTTTCTATGAACTCTTTGGGTCTTCAATACCTGTCCTGAGTTATCTGCAAATAGAGTTAATTTGTTTTTCAAATTGGATTCATTTTGATTTCCTTTTCTTGTGTAATTACTGTTATTAGAACTTCTAATACTATGCTGAGTAAGAGTACGAACCATGAAAATCTTTCCTTTGTGTTTGTTATTAATAGAAGTGCTTTCAGTTTTTCACAGTTATGAATAATATTTCCTGTTGGCTTTCCAAATATTTAAGGTGTGCATTTAGATTATCAGTTTTATATTTTTTTCTTTCCTTATGTAGGCTTGTATTGCTATGAGTTTTCTTCTAAACACTGTATTTGCTGTGGCACATGGATTTTGCTATCTTCCTTCCTTCCTTCCTTCCTTCCTTCCTTCCTTCCTTCCTTCCTTCCTTCCATCCCCCCTCCCCTCCCTCCCCTCCCTGTCCTTCCTTCCTTCCTCCCCCTCCCTCCCCTCCCCCCCTCCCTCCCCTCCCTCCCTCCCTCCCTCCCTCCTTCCTTCCCTTCCTTCCTTCCTTCCTTCCCTTCCTTCCTTCCTTCCTTCCTTCCTTCCTTCCTTCCTTCCTTCCTTCCTTCCTTCCTTCCTTCCTTCCTTCCTTCCTTCCTTCCTTCCTTCTTCTTTCTTTCTATTTTGTTCTTTTTTGGTCACACCTGATGATGTTCTGGGGCTATTCCTAGCCCGAACCTAGGAATTACACCTGGTAGTGATTGGGGACCATATTTAATGCCAGGAATCAAACCTAGTTTAGTAGCATGCAAGGGTACCTGGTGTACTTGGGTCCAACCCTTTTCCCCTTCTTTATCATTAGTCTCAAGGGATTATTTTCCTTCCTTCATTTCCTCTTTAATCCCACTGTTATTTAGCAGAATCTAGTTCAGTCTCCATGTCTTAGAATTTCTCAGTCTTCTATTTATGATTAATTTCTATCTTTCTATCTCTGTGGCATTATGGTCTAATAAGATACTTGTATGAATCTTACACTGGTGAATTTAAGTAAGTCAAATGAACTATCTGAAAATATTATCTATCCTGTGGAATTTTATGTGTGCACTAGAGAAGAATATGTATTGACTTTTATGAGTATGCATAAATCAATTCATCCCAGCTCTACTAGTTCATCATTTAGTTTCTTGTGTATTTACTGATATTCTAACTGGTTGACATATCTGATCTAGATATGCTCCTTCTATTATCATATTTCCATCAAACACCCATTTATTTCTTTATGTTTTTGAGCAAGATCATTACAAGCTTTGCTGGTGCATATATGTTGATTAGAGTTATTACTTGGTCAATTGTTCCCTTAATCAGTACCTGTCACTAGGCAACTCTCAACTTTACTACCAGTAGTTTTGGGGTTTCAGAACTGTTATCCCTCATCTCTGGCCACTCATCATACTGTATGTATGAATGAGTATCCTATGCTCAGCATCTTGCCATTGATTGTCATTGTATTCTATCCCTCTCTCGACCTAAAAGGGTGCCTGTATTCATCCATCTGTCTGGATGCATAAGCTCTATGTGATCCTGTAGTTCACCTGAGGATATGTTCGGAGACAAGAGTGAAACTGAGAGAGTGCCTGTGTGGAGTTATCATTTTGTCTGCTGTTATTTCCTACCCCAGTTATACCATTATCTATTATGATTGGATGACTTTTGATGGACCAGATTTAAACAGAGCAACTAAATTCACCTGGCACTCCACCCTAGCAATCCCACTCTATCAGTTTAACATCTTCTTTCTCAATATGAATGAATTTGATTTATTTTTCCTTCCTAAATAATGTGACTACAATTTTTAATACTATATTAAATTGTAGGGTGAGAGAGGTAATCCTTGGTTTGTGCCTGACCTCAAGGAAAAATTTGCCTTTTTAAAAATGTAATTTATTTTTGTTTAGTTTTTTGGACCACACTCAGCTGTGCTAAGGGATTACTCCTGGCTCTGTGCCCATGGGTCTGGGCTCATGGGTCACTTCTGGTGGAGCTCAAGGAAATTGTATATATTGTGCTAGCGTTTAAAACTGTGTTGCCTACCAAAAGGAAAGTTCCTATCTTTGGACTAAGAAACTTTTTTAGTTTTTTTAAACACTGAATATTTTTTTTTTGTTTTTTATTATACCACCGTGAAACATACAATTACAAAGGTGTACATAATTGGTTCTTGGTAATACAGTATACCAGCACTCATCCCTCCACCAGTGCCCCATTTCCACCACCAATGTACCCCTCCCCTCCCGCACCCCCAGGCCGCCTTTAATAGCAGGTACCCCAGTTTCCTCTCTTTCTCTCTCTATCTCTCTGTCTCTGCATCTCTCTCCCTCTTATTTTACACATTGTGGCTAGCCCTGCAGATATTTAGAATTTATCACTTAAGTCTCTTTGTGTATATTCAGTGGTGAGTTTTAATCTGCCATTACCATTTCCCATATTTAGTAAAACACTGCTATCTATTTATATCCTATTAATGAATGCAGTCATTCTATATCTGTCCTTTTCCTTCTGACTAATTTCCACTCAGCATGATAGACTCCATGTCCATCCATTTGCAGGTAAATTTCATAATTTCCTCTTTTCTGACAGCCGCATAGTATTCCATAGTGTAGATGAATCACAGTTTCTTTAGCCAGTCCTCTGTTCTTGGGCATTTAGGTTGTTTCCAGATTCTAGATATAGTGAATAGCGCAGAGATGAATAAAAGAGGTACAGCTAGTGTTTCTGCTATGTGTTTTTCGGTCTCTAGGGTATATTCCCAGGAGTGCTATTGCTGGATCAAATGGGAGCTCAATATCTAGCTTTCGGAGGAATGCCCATATTGTTTTCCAAAAGGGCTGGACCAGTCGGCACTCCCACCAGCAGTGGATGAGAGTCCCTTTTTTCCCCACATCCACCGCAGCACCGGTTGTTCTTGCTGTTTTGGATGTGTGCCAGTCTCTGTGGGGTGAGATGGTATCTCATTGTTGTTTTGAATTGCATCTCCTGATGATTAAAGATGAAGAGCACTTTTTCATATGCCTTTTGGCCATTCGAATTTCTTCTTTTTGGAAGCTTCTGTTCATTTCTTCTCCCCATTTTTTGATGGGGTTGGCTGTTTTCTTCTTGTGGAGTGCTACCAGTGCCTGATATATCCTGGATATTAACCCCTTGTCAGATGGGTATTGGGTGAATATCCTTTCCCACTCTGTGGATTGTCTTTGTACCTTGGTCACCATTTCCTTTTGAGGTGCAGAAGCTTTTCAATTTTATATAATCCCATTTGTTTATCATTACTTCCATTTGCTTGGTCAACACTGACTATTATTTTAGCTGTGCATATTGTATATTGCATGGATTCTTTCTAACCACAGTGTTTTTTATTTTAACATAGACACATTGAATTTTGTCAAAATCTTACTGTGTATATATTGATATTATTGATTTTTCATGCTTATACAGTTTAGGCACTTGACTTTTGACAGGAAATTAAGTTATGAATAATTGGTTGTTTATATTTTGATGATATCACATTAACTAACTAAAATTGATTTATACATAGATGCATTTGTATGTGTTGGACCATTTATATCCCTGGAATACACATGTCTTTGTGGAGGATGATGATTCGTGAGTGTAGTTTATTTTGGTTTGCTAATGTTTTGCTGAAGAGCTTTGCATCTCATTCATAGGGGTACAGAAACAATACTAGTAGTTATTTGGAGCCACACATCGCCAAAATTATGAGTGAAAGAACATAAGAATATAAAATTCTAAAGTTTTAAAAGATACTGTAAAGCTATAGTAATCAAAACAGTGTGATACTGAAATAGATCAGACACATAGACCAGTGGATTATGATTGAGACTTAATGAATAAGCCCTTAGATAATGGTGCCAAGAGGATAAAGTGAAGAAAAACTAGCCTCTTCAATAAATGGTCTTTTGAGAAGCATGTAACCACAAACATAATAACGAAATTAGATCACTATTTAAATCTATATAGAAATGAATTAAAATGCATTAAAGACCTGAATCATAAAATACATAGAAGAGGGTCAGAGAGATAGTACATCAGGTAGTGCACTTACCTTGCACATGAGTGTACTGAGTTCTCATCTCCAGGACTCAATATGGTTTCCTGAGCCTGCCAGAAGAGATTGTTGAGTACAGAGCCAGCAAGAAGTCCTGAGTATAGCCAGATGTGCTGTCCCCATACATATCCCCCCATTTACATATACAATGTAAATATAAAAAGAAGAAAACGAGATTAAAAAAGCCATATTAACTTTAGTAATGTCTTACATTATTTATCCCTTTGACAAAGAAAAATGCAAAAAATAAACTATGGAAACTGTAATAAACTGAAAAGCTTCTGTACTGTGACGGAAACTATTATGAAGGAAAAGTTAAAATGATATCCTATGAAATAGAAGAAAATAGACACCAAAATCGGACAAAAAAGAAAATTTTCCAGATATAAAATTCACTTACAAAATTCATCAATAAAACAATTCCGACAAGAGATTGGAGCAGAGCAAACACTTCCCAAAGAAAACATACAGAGGTTTATCAAAGGCATGATGCAATTAAGTGAGAACATGAGATATTACCTCACTCCAGTGTGGGCAGTCCATTTAGCAATATCCAGAAACATCAAGTATGGTGGGATTTTGAACAAAAAGAACACTAATCATTGTTGGTGATAATGTAAATTTCTGTGGAAAACAGCATTGGGACTTCTCAAAGAATCAAAATAGAATTATCACAATATTCAACAATTCTACTCCTTGGTTTCTATCCCAATAATACAAAACCACTAATTTTAAAAAGACACACACACAGCTTTGTTCATCTTAGTCATATTTATAATGCCTAAGGACTAAAAACAACTCAATGACCAAAACAATTTGAGTGGATATAGAAGTTGTGGTAGATATATGCAATATAATACTTCTCAGTTATAAGAAAAAATGAAATATCGCATTTTCGGTATAGCATCAATATAACTGGAAGGTATTATATTAAGCTAAATTAGTCATAAGGAAGACAAATAATGAATCATTTCACTTATAAATGGTATAAAAAGAAAGGGAATAGACCATGACCAATTAAAACATCCCTAAGTTTCTATAACCGAATGTGTGCTAGCATTCATGAAAAGCGGAGGGAGGATTTCTGAAGATATGAGCAAATAACTGCATGAATCCTATAAGTGGGTTATAAGGACAGTGATAGAGGGATATTAACAAGTAGGTAGTGGGTTGTGTGTCATTTGTGCTCGAGGCACAAATATTTACATTATTGTAAATCATGATAACTCAATTAAAAAACTTTTGACATTTCTTACATTTGGACGGTGGTCTGTGGAGAAATAGAATGTCAGATGCAGAGAAAGAAAATGTGAACGAAGTTGTGTGTACGCATTGAGTGTGTGTTTCTTGAAACAAAGACATGAACCAGGGACCAGAATGATAGTACATTTGCATTGGTAATGTATTTGCTTTGCATGCAGCAACCCTGGAATTAATTTCCTACACCACATTTTCCTACACTAATTGCAGAGATAGGAGAATGCCATGGGCACCCCTAGGTTCAGTCCAGCCCCCAAAATAAAGGCAAAGAAAGCCCAAAGACCTGAATCAGTCCAACTGTTGTGTATGAAACGTAATTTTCCTATAAACTTATAAAACAAGAAACTTTATAGTCATTTAACAGATGTTTTTAGCCTTCATGAGCAGTGGTTTCATGCTGGAGAGATAGCATTTGCTAGGTTGTAAGGGTAGGTGCTCGCTTTGCTTTCAACCCCACCCTGGTTCTATCTCTGGCACCACATATAGTCATGTGAGCACAGCAAGGAGTGGCCCCTGATCATAGAGCCAGGAGTTAACCTGAGCAGCACCATATGTGTCCCCAAAACCAGAAAGAAAAGGAAATAAAAATAAAAGCAGTGTAATCTATGAATAACTTTGTAACTCACAGTGCTTTAATAAAATAAAATAAAAATATAAACTAGCCTCCCCTACTCACCCCAAAAAAAGAAATTGTGATTTTGGAGATTTCTGTGTCTTTTCTAAAAAAGTTATTTTTTGTTTAATGTTTTATCTCATTTTGTTACTAATAAATTTCTAAATAAATGTTTTTAAGTCTTTTAATGGGATGATGTGGAAATGGTGGAAATTTCAGTTTGGGATTGAATCCCAAAGGGAAATCCATGAATTATCATTCATGAAGTCCACAAATTACCATTAAAACAGGATTTTGATCTTCAGTTTTTCAACAATGATATGGCAACAATGATGCATCTCACAGGTATGCTATATGAAATTTAATGTAATGTAGCGATTGTATGCTGTGTTATATCCTTGTTACAAAGGGTAATAGTCAATAACTGCAAATAATTGACAGTGAAGAATCATTGCCTTATTTAATCCTTACAGTAAACTTATGGTAGTAATGTTCATAGTTATAAAGACTTATTTATTTTATTTTGACAGTATATGCTTACTCTAATTTTTAAATAAAAGCTATATGAATAACTAATCCAAGATATCATTATTAACAGTGCTGTAAACCACAGAATTTCAATCAATAAAAAATTAATAAAGAATGGCCATTATCCAACACTGCAAAATAAATAAAATTGCTTTATCTCCAATAAAAATCCATTCAATATAAAAATTTAATGCATTAAGAAGTATTCTCTACTTTTCAAAATAACACTATGAAGAATTTATAACCATAATCCTCCTCCCAATCATGCAATTTCTTCCTTAAAGCATGAGGTTCAAAACCAAGAACATAAAGTTTGGTACAAGTTTTTAGCAGAGAAGATGTAGATGTTAGTTCCCTTATTCTGGGCATAGTTTCTGTTCAAATAGCCTAATGTTACACTATGTTTGTTGGCAACAATTTGTTGTTTAACAAGATTATCATTATTGACTTTAACTTTTATATGTCTTCAATATTTATTGCTGCAAGACATTATCTTATGCAGGGAGATGGAATTCTCAATAGAAGTTTTGCGAACTAAATGTCAGTTTATTGTGTTTAAACTTGTTTTTATACATGTGATAAATTTTCTGTTTATTATCTATCTGTATGCCATCTATGATACATGTTGATACGGATATGTGTTCCTTTTTTCTAATACAATAAAATCACTCAAGAATATATCAAGTATTTTTTGGAGGTCCACACCTGGCGATGCTCAGGAGTTACTCCTGGCTGTGCTCTTAGGAGACTGTATGGAATGCTGGAGATCCAATCCTGGTCGGCCGCATGGAAGGCAAATGCCCTACCCACTCATACTATCGCTGTGGCCTCTTTACCAAGTAATTTGACACTGATATTGAAATTTTGAAGTTGAAGGGCTGAAGCTACAGTACTTACTGGAGGTAAGGCATGTGACTTGCACACTACCTACCCAGGTTTGTTTCCATTTCTCCATATGTGGTCCCCTGAACTCTGACAGGAGTGATTATTGTGCTCAGAAGTAGGAGTAATCCCTAAGCACCACCACGTGAGGCCCCCAAACAAATGCAATTCAAACTTGACTTACTCTTACTGTTGCTCTCAAAGGATATCTTTGTATCCATTTGCTCAGTTTTCAGTCAATATATTGACAGACTTAATTATTAATTACAGATTCTAACCATGATTGTTCCAACTTTTTTTTTTGCTTTTTGGGTCACACTCCAGCAATGCTCAAGGATAATTCCTGGCTCTGCACTCAGGAATTACCCCTGGCGGTGCTCTGGGAACCATATGGGATTCAGGAGATTGAATCCAGGTCAGCTGTGTGCAAAAGCAAACACCCTACCTGCTGTGTTATCGCTCTTTTATTACCTTCATATATGAAAATAATGTTTTATATATATATATATCTGATTTTTATTTGATAAAGATAAAGTAAAAATCAACATAGCAATAACAAAGTGACATGGGAAAATGCTTTGTATATAATGTTTTTTAAGCTGGATAAATAGTATGGTGGGGAAAGCCCTTTCTTTGCATTCAGGTGGAACAGGTTTGGTTCCCCCATACCACATATTATCACTCAAGTTCAGCCACGAGTGACCCCCTGAATGCAGAGCCATGAGTAAGTCCTTAACATAGTGGAATTGTGCATAAACCAACAGAAATATTTTTTCATTCTTTTTATACTTTCCTCTACCTTAAGCTCAGGATCATCAATTTGTTTAGCTTCTGTCATTCTACTATTGAGCCTCTGCTGTATTATTTATTTCAATTTCATGTTTTTAAACTCAATGATGTTTGTATGGTTAGTCACCCACTATTTGTTTGTTCTTTGTGATATCCTCATTCTATCATAATTTTTTGGATAGGATAAGGAGAGTTGCTTTAAAGATCCACTAAAGCTTTTATATATATCTGTGATGTATTTGAGCTTCTTACAAGGCTTTTGGTGAATTTCTTTTGCATCCTTGTTATATATGGTGGAATGTTAAGGAATAAGAATTGATTACTACAGAGGATATGCTGCTTATTTTGCACCATGGCTGTCCTGGGTTCGATGCTTATCCTCCCATATGGTTCCCTGAGCACCACCAAGAGTAATTCCTAAGTGCTGAGCCTATAATCACCCCTGACCATTGGTAGGGGTGACCAGAAAAAACAAAATAAAATAAAAAAGTATCCCCTTAGTACCACAAGGAGTAATTTCCAGGTATAGCCCTAAACAAAGCTGGGTATGGACTCCAAAATAAAGTCAATTAATAATTCAAAGTAAAAACACAATTGAAATAGATTGCTGATCATCATTTATAT
>JAJIBD010019164.1:0-24260 GCA_021461705.1 Cryptotis parvus | reverse complement strand
AGGATGTATGAAGATGTTACTGGTGCCCGCTCAAGCAAATCGATGATCGACGGGAAGACAAGTGATACAAGTGAAGTGATACGAAAAATTATTTCTAACTGTAAACCTGGTAGCCTTTATAAGTTGATAGACTTCCCTTTGCATATATAGATTGGGAGGCAGAGAGATAGTAGAGGGAAAAGGTGCTTGCCTTGAATGCAGCTGACCTGGGTTTGATCCCCAGCACCATATATGGTCCTCAAAGCACTGCCAGGAGGCACAGATGGGAGTAATGCTCGAATACTGTTGGGTATGGCTCAAAGTCCACCCCAAAAAGTAAAGCTCAAAAAAAACAATCAGGGAGGGAGCGATAGCCCAGAGGGTAGGGCATTTGCCTTGCATGTGGCCGGCCCATGCCGGCCCGGTTCGATCCCGGCATCCCATATGGTCCCCGAGCACTGCCAAGAGTAATTCCTGAGTGCAGAGCCAGGAGAAACTCCTGAGCATTGTTGGGTGTGACCCAAAAGCAAAAAAAAAAAAAAAGCAATCAATACCTAACACTTAAGCAATATTTCTTAAAAACCTTTTGAAAGAGTACAATACTGCAATAAAAAAGATCATGGCCTCTAAGTGTATGTATTGCAATCCACAATATGTAAGAGAAGGAAAGAGAGGGAGGGAGAGAAAAGAGAGAGGAAAGAACCTGCCATGGCGGCAGGCTATGGGAGGTGGGAAGGAATGGGGACATTGGTGGCGGGAAATGGGCACTGGTGGAGGGCGGGGTGCTGGAACACTATGTGACCAAAACCTCCAAACATGAACAACGTTGTAATTGTATATCTCACGGTGGTATAATAAAATATTAATAAAAAATAACGAACTAAAAAAAAGATCATGTATTTCTCTACAATGCTCAATCAAGAGGACGGCAGCATAGCTACCCACAACACTTTGCCTTAACACTTCTGACTCATATTTCATTTTCTTAAAAACTTTAAGTGCTTTTTGGGTCACACCCAGCAATGCTCAGGGGTTACTTCTGGCTCTGCAGTCAGGAATTACTCCTGGAGGTGCTCATGGGACCATATGGGATGCCGGGAATTGAACCTGGGTCAGCTGCATGCAAGGCAAACACCCTCCACTGCACTTTTGCTCCCACCCCATCATCTTCTATTTTTTTAACATTTTAGCAAGCAATACCCTGAGTACATGAACAGCTGAAGCACCCTTGATTCTGTATATTCTAAATATAGCAAAGAGTTCATTTTTAAGGAACTTAAGATGAAATACTTGGGAATTCTTCTTGGTGCCATGTTATTAAACAGTACATAGTAATTAAGATATTAAAAACATATGCTCCCCAAGCCAGCAGACATCGCAATTATTTTCAAGCTATTAAGCACAACGGCAGAAGATTTTTTTGCCTGATGAATATGTTTTGAAATGCATTAGCTAATTCCCTTTTACTTCATGAAATAATATTTAGCTCCACAGAGTCTAGGTCTGGTATTTAAAGACCAATTCCCATTGTTCCTTTGTAACTGAGAAGTTATTCACTGATCCTTGTTAACATGAGAGATTCTCTGTGTTTCACACACACACATCCTGATCCACATGGAATGAGCAATCATAAGAGTGTGGTCACATCTTGATAGGTGAAGAAATGTGACAGACAACATCAGGCCCTAATTCCATTAGGAAAGGCCTTTGAGTTCAGTTTGCTTCTCAGAATCTTTTCCCTGAACTTCAAAACTAGAGATTGATCTATACTTTTATAGCCAGTTGTTTCATGAGGGTCACTCAAAGTTCTTTTTTCTTTCTGGGTCACACCCAGGGACGCTCTGGGGTTACTCCTGCTCTTCGCTCAAAATTACTCTTGGCGGTGCTTGGGGGGACCATATAGGATGCTGGGGATCGAACCTGGGTTGGTTGGCTGCATCGCTCCAGCCCCTTAAAGTTCTTTCCATCAAGTCCAAAGTTCAGTTAAAGTGTTTTGTTGGAAAGCACATGTGAAGGAATGTCCTAAGTACGTGACTGGTTCAGAGAAACTTTACTAATTAACCTCCTAAACATGCTAACTTGCTATTTCAAAAGTTAATGTCTTTGCATGATAGAAGGCTCATCTGCCAGGTTTCTTCAAATATTTTGCAGATATTTACTGAAGGCAAAGGGAGGAGGAAACAGTCAAATGTGTACCCTAAGTTTTATTTTTTCATTTTTCACTTTTGGTTTTGAGGCCATACCTGGAAGTGCTCAGGGGTGACTCATGGCTCTGCACTCAGGAATTACTCCCAGCAGTGGTCAGGGAACTATATGGGGTGCCGGGGGATTCAACCAAAGTAGGCCGTGTGCAAGGCAAACTCCTTACCTACTATACTATCTCTCCAGCCCCTGTTTTATTTTCTTTTGATTTAAAAAGTGGTAAGAGTGTGTGTGTATGTGTTTGTGTGTATGTGTATGTATGTGTAGGGGGGAGGGAGTTTAGCTACAACTGACAGTTCTCTGGGCTCACTCCAGGCTCTGTGCTCAGGGGTCACTCCCATGATGCTTGAGGTAGTTAATGCGGTAACAGGGATCGGACGTGGGTCACCCACTTCAAGTAAGAGCTTAACTCCTGTGCTATCTATGTAGCCCTTTCTTTGACCACTGTACATCGCTAGATGCAACAGAGATGGTTGAGTCGACAGATATCAACTGTCCATAACTCAAGTCCTTGCCACAAAGTGTTTCTAGTTCCAAGCCAGAATGTGGTGTTTCGTTTATTAAGAATCCTTCCAAGTGTCCTTTGGTAACTTTTCTTTGCGGCTGATTTTTAGAGGCTGTAGGCCACTGAAAAGCACCTCAAGCACTGTCAGAAGTGATCCTGAGCACAGAGCCAGGAGTAAGTCTGAACACTGCTGGGTATGGCTCTTCCCCCGCACAAAAACGTGGTTTAAAGCTTCATGTTGCCTAACTCAATAAGAACAAGAGAGAAGGCTTGAGGAATAGGGTGGAGGGAAGGGCAAGTTGAAGTCCCCCTCCTTGCCCTAGCTAAAAGGCTGGTGGGAAGGAAGCAGGCTCTGAAAAGATGAGAGATTATTAAGTAGAAAGGGGGGTGAGCTGGGAACAGGGAACTTTCAAAAGAGTGGCAGAGCAGAGAAACAAGTCACAAGACTTGCTCACAAGAGGGTGCTGGGTTCCCGCCTGACCTTGAGCCACAAATCACAGAATCACACGGCTGGAAGGACTCTTAATAGGTCATCTTGTCCACTCCCCTGGCATTCAACAGGCCCCTTCAACCATCCCAAACAGGCTGAGTCTGAATGAAAAGCTTCAACACCAAATGAGAAGAGTGACTGCTTTGGCTCCAACTGTTTGCAACAGAAGGATAAAAAGCTCCATTCCATGATACCAATATCCAAGGTCAAGTGAAACATATATTAGGAGGTCTTGTCAAAGGTGGAAATTATCACAAACGTGTGGGAGTCAGAGGTTAGGTAAGACAGAAAATGGAACAGGGTGCTAATAATTGTCGAGGGTACTAATGCCAACCTAGAACTGAGCATTAAATAGAGGCAAAAGGATACACATGACAACCTTTTAATGTATGTTCTGTAATCTATAGTCTGGAAGGGAAGGAAAAGAGAAAGAGAGAGAAAGGGAAAGAAATAAAGAACCTGCCATGGAGGTGGGCTGGGGAAGGGGGGAGGGAACCGGGACGTTGGTGATGGGAGATGGGCACTGGTGGAGGGACGGGTGCTAGAACACTGTATGACCAAAACCCAAACATGAACTTTTTAATTGTATATCTTTTATTTGTATATCTCACGGTGGTATAATAAAATACATAAAAAAAGCTCCATTCCTGAGCCAGAGGGGGGAAGGGACATGGCCAACCCAGGTTTGAGCCATGGCACTGCATACAGTTCTCTGAACTTTGCTAAGAGTAACTGATCTCTGAGCACAGAGTCAGGAATAAGTCCTGCGCACCGCTGGTGTGGCCCACCCCATCTCCACACCTCCCCAACTGTGCTCCATTCCACTTCTAACACAAGACAGTAAATCCTCACTCAAATTAGGAACAGGAAAAGGAATCGAGGTCTGAATTTCCAAGTGGTGTGAATGTTGTGCCAGGAACTCAGGCTCGGAAGGAGCGTTGGGTGTTCTACACCTGCAGCCTGTCCCAGGAAAAGGGGCCTGGGTTTGGCCCCCAGATCTCTGCCGCCAGGGTGACCCCACTTGAGGCCTGTCCAATAGGGACATATTATTTCTTCATTCCCTGAATGAGAACCTCATTTCCAGAGTGAGCAACAATAACCATAACCTAAATGAAGTCATCTGAGAACTGCCCTCAAAGAAAGTAAATCAACCAGTGCTAACCAGCTATATAACCTCTCAGAATAAGAACTTCGTAGAGGAAACATTGAGGGTTGTTTCAGGAGCTCAAAAACAGAAAATAGGAAAACAATGGCACAGAGAGTCAACAGAGTGCAAGAGAGAATGAGAGTAGAAATGAGAAGAAAGGGGGGCATTATTCTGGAATGTAGTCATAGGAGACATAACTACAGTCTATCTAAGATGCGGGCCCTGAGGAGACACGCAGGGACAGAGCAGAGGATCTCTAGCTTTGTCGTTTGGTGGGCTGGAAGGCAGGAACTGTCCTCGTGGATGTCACTGAACAGAGAGTGCCTTGAGTAAGGGGGGTTGGGAAATAACATGACACTCTTAGAGATGCCACTCATGTGTAAACAAAGGCAAACTTTGCTGATTCTACCACCCATCTTTCAAACTTGGGTTCTAGGGGCTGCAGCTATAGTACAGTGGGTAGGGCATTTGCTTTTGCACATGGGCGACCCCGGTTCAACCCCCAGCACCCCATATGTTTCACCAAGCACCACGAGGAGTAATTCCTGAGTGTTGAGTCATAACCCTAAATATTGCTGGGTGTGACACCCCCACACACACAGAAAAAGAAGACAAATTTGGGGTCTATTTAGGTAGGCCTTCAGTGAATCCAGATGTTTGGCAATGACACGGAAGCAACATCTGGATGACAGATGGAAATTTCAAAGGGGACTCATGGGCTGTTTGAGTAGCAGGCCCAGACTGCATTTAATAGCTTCCTGCCTCAGTTTCCCTAGTCATAAAAAGGGGAAGTTCCTTATCTAGCCCATCCCTCTGAGGGAGAACAGGGAGGAGAAAATAATGTTCAAGGCTACCCATGAGTTCTCAGAAATCATTATTCTCTGACAAGATGGTTTGCTACAATGCCCGGTAGGAGAGCCTGCTCTGATATAAACAGTTTGACGATGAGGACAGGCAATCACTTTGCCATAGGATTAAATACGACACAAACAGAATAATTCTTATTATGCTCAGCCTCCATTCTTCTTTCAGACTTCTCTAATGTAGCTCCCTTTCAAGCGTGGCTCTGTGGAGGCAAGGGCTAGCGTATTGGCCTTCTAAAGTAAACTTCCTTTCAGGTTGAGTCATGGCCAAAATATGAAACTGTATTGACGGTCTGAAAAAAATGTGTTTGTACTATGTGCAGTCCCACAGATGAAGGGGAAAAAAAAAAGGTGGTGTTTGGGTGTTTGGAGGCCAACCAATCTCAACAGCTCTACCTAAACAAGTAAAACTGGTCTATCAATAGAATTAATTATTGCTCAACAGTATTTGTCAGGGAACCAAAGATGTTCACACATAGGGAGGAAAAGAAAAAGCAATGGGGACCTTTCCAACTCTGATCATATATACTGTCTTACCTAGGGTGTGATTTCAGCTGAGGGACAATGGTTATACTCCTGTTGGAAGTTGATGGTATTTGTTTGTTTTTCTGGCTTTTTTTTTTGCTTTTTTTTGGGCCACACCCGGCAATGCTTAGGGATCATTCCTGGCTGTGTACTCAGGAATTACTCCTGGAAGTGCTCAGCAAGACCATATGGGATGCGGGGATTGAACCCGGGTCAGCTGCATGCAAGGGAAATACCCTACCTGCTGTGCTATCATCCCTCCAGCCCCTGAAGTTGATGGCATTAATGTGACCAATTACTGTATGTTACCACCACCAAGTACCCATGCATTCCACCATAGTGCCGATGTCATCTCTAGTCTGAACTTCATCCGCCCCCATCCCTTCCCTCACTGCTTGCTAATGAGTTTTGTAAACCCAGGCCAAGGGTTTGTCATATTCGATACTGCCTATTGACTTGTCTTGTCACTCTCGATATCACAGACGAATGAGCTCATCCAGTATTACAGGATACACTCCAATTCCACTCTGGCTAGAATTGAGAGGAAGCGGAAATCTGGGGGAAATCTGGGAGGGTGGTGGAGAGAGAGAGGGTAAGACTCATCAAAGTTATCTGCAAGAACATAGAACTGGGAGAGCAGAATTTGTCTGCTCCAAAGCATGGGCCTAATGCTCTATGTCCACCACAAGCCACTGAAAGAGAAAATCCAGATTCTAATCATCTGGGTTATATTCAGATTAGCCACCTGCCACTTATTATCACTCATACACATGCAATTTGATATATTATATCAACCTATAATCTCTAAAATGCATAATTTTAATGTCATAAAGATGATGTATTTTATATATAATTACATTAATCATCAATAGATTCAGCTTCACAATAACCTCGTAATTGAGGCTTTGCTATTTCTATCTACTACAGATGAAAACCTAAAGTGCATAGAATTTCAATGATTTGTCTAAGGTTGCATATCTCATTAGAATCACAAGTGAATACAGAGCCATCAGATTCCATAGCCTACATTCTTTGGGCATGGGAGAGGGCCACACCCAACTGTGCTCAGGGGCTTACTCCTGGCTCTGTGCTCACCCCAGGCAGGGCTCAGGGACTGTATATTGTTCCAGGAAAGGAACTATGGTCAGCCGAATGCATGATAATTGTGTTATCTGCTAGACTATCCATACGGCCTTATGTGATTCTTTTATTACAATTATTTTGGTGTGGGGGCCACAGCCAGTGGTGATCAGGAATCTTTCCTGGTGGTGCGCGAGCAGAACCAGCTGTGGAGCTGGACATCAAACTGGGCTCAGTTATGTGCAAGGCAACTTCCTTAATTGTATTAATTGTACTAGTTTTCCGGCCTCACCCTTGGTTGCACTATAAGGGGATTGTGAGGTTCTAACCCGACAGTGAGGCATTCTGAAACAAATCACAAGATTTCTCATGATGCTGTCTAGCACTTCCAGCTAAGGCGGTGGGGTCACAGAAAGGAGGCCCTAAGCAGGTGTGTCCAACAGAGGGACCAGCTATTTATTTATTTATTTATTTATTTATTTATTTATTTATTTATAGGTCCCACCAGGCAATGTTCAGAGGTTTTTCCTGGCTCTGCACTCAGGAATTACTTCTGGCGGTGCTCAGGGAACTATATGGGATGGCGGGATTGAACCCAGGTTGACCACGTGCAAGGCAAACATCCTCCCTGCTGGACTATCACTCCGGTCCCAGGGTCAACGACTTATTAAGTACTCACTAGGTGCTGGGCATTGGATGAGGCACCCCCTCAATCCAAGTAAGTTGTCATATGCTGCCCTTTCCCATAGTTCTAAGAAGCACAAAAATATCACTGAAATTTCAGAGTGCAAAGACACAAGCAGGCCAATGGCTCCCTACAGAAACAAACCCATGTCCTTGAGGAAGGAGGCTCTGAGTTGCGTCCAAAGAGCTTCCTAGGCTACAAATAGAAATCAGCAGTGCCAGGGCCTTCCCACTCATGGATCATGGGGCAGGAAAACTGCCACTCTGTTCCTTAGTGGCTTTCCACCCTCCTACCCTAACCCCCACTGTGGCCACAAAACAATCACAAGCAGATGGGACAACTAATTCCTGTTTGTGTCTTAGTTACTAAATCCCTTCTGAGAGGAAAAACTCTGTGCACAGGTCAAGGGAACCTGTGGGTGTCTCAGTGAGTCACAAGCTGGCAAGGACATGCTAAAGCTGGACCTTCACTTCGCCTCTTGCTGGTAACAGTCAAATTTGTTGCATGCCCAGTGAACAATAAATTGGAAGCAGATATTCAAATGCTTGTATTCTTGAATCTGGCCACCGGGGCATTAATAAATATGATCTCAGAGGCAACAGAAAACACTATGCCTGCTGAGGGAGCTTCAATTTTTTGGATGGCACCATAAAATGGACGCAATCTGAATTTCCAGCGAAACCCAGCTAAGGAGTTGGAAAGATGATAGTACAATGGATAGGGCATTTGCCTTGCATGTGTTTGACCCAGGTTCAACCTCCAACACTGCACACGGGTTCCTGAGCCCTATCAGGAGTGATCCCTGAGTGAAGAGTCAGGAGTAAGCCCTAAGCACAGCCAGGTGTGGCCCAAGAAACAGCAACAACAAAAAGTTGCCTGATGAATTACGATGAATTCATCTGGGACTGGGTGATAAAGCAAAAGGCTAGAGCACATGCTTGGCAGGTGAGAGTCCTGGGTTCAATCCCTTGAGCCACGTGATTTCTCCTAAGTACTGTTTAGGTGTGCAATAAAATACAATCATGGTAAATACTCAAAGAAATCAAGCACAGCTATGAAGAATTATTACTAGAATGATGTGTGGGGACATGAAAAGGTATTTCAGATATGAAGTTCATTTTATGGACTATGAATCATTTTTCTTTTTTGCTTTTTTGGGTCACATCCAGCGATGCCCAGGGGTTACTCCTGGCTCTGCACTCAGGAATTACTCCTGGCAGTGCTCAGGTAACCATATAGGATGTCAGGGATTGAACCTGGGTCAGCTGCGTGCAAGGCAAACACCTTCCCTGCTGGACTATCACTCCAGCCTAACTATGGATCATTTGCACACTTTGGAGAGGTGAGATTGAGGCCACACCTGGCTGTCCTGGGGAGACCATTGGTGGTGCCAGAGCTTCACACCACGATTGGTGGGGTGCAAAGCAAGTACTTTACCCACTGTATTATCTCTCTGGCATTTGAATCCTTTCAACTCTGTGGCTGTGATTTTTCTAAACAAATTTTGGAGAACACATCACAAGAAAAAACAGACTAGAGGCGTGAAAGCAGGACAGAGTAGGAGATAGGAAGGTGAGAAACCGCCTTTCCTCTATAGTCTAAGCATTCTCTGATATGACAAAATGATCCATCTCATTTAAAAGAGAAGGTGAATGCCACAGGCCAGAAGTTCTTTTGAGTTTGAAGCACCTTTGAAGAAAAGGAGCACAGGCACCCCACTTCTGAGACCCCACTCCAGAACAGTTTCCACAGTTGCTGTGTTGCAGTCACGTACCTGGTTAATGTGCTTCAGCTTGTCGATAATCTGACTGACCACAGGCTCGGGACCCTTCATTTTCAGCTCATGGAGGTTGAACTGGTTCTTCATTCCATTCCTTGCTGCCTTTTGGCTGTATCTGCAGAGGTAGAGAAACGATGTGTCATTTTTTTCTTCCAAAAGAAGAAAACCAAAGCAAAGTAAAAGTTGTCAGTTACTGGCACCAATGGTCAAGCTGATCACAACACGCTGCAGCTGATTTGGGGTGAAAACCAACAATGGGGATGTGGGAAATCAGCTATTGTCATGGCAGGATCAAGTTTTCTGGGGAAGAGATACAATTTAGAAGGAGGTACTTGCATGTGACAATCTAGGAGAAAGTACTTATGCGTGACCATTCAGGAGAAGGTACTTGCATATGGCTATTTTAGAATCACCTTCGTTGGATCCTCAGTACAGATGGTCTCCTGAACACAGAGCCAAGAACAGCCCCTGTGCTCTGCTGTGTGGCCCTAGCCCCACCCCAGGTAGTTTTCTCCCAGTGCTTGGCTCTCCTCGCTCTGGACAGGATAGATCAGAGTGACAAGAAGCAGCAGGGAGCCTAGTTGATTAAGCTAAAGGGCATTAGTAGGGTAGATCAGGGGCCAGAAGTACAGCTCTGGGTTAAGGTGCTTGCCTTGCATATGCCCCAGGTTAGAATGCCTGGTACAACACGTGCTCCTCCCACCACCGCTAGGGGCACTTGTGAGTATAGAGTCAGGAATAGCCCCTGAGCACCAGGGGAAGGAGCCCAACCTCTTCATTCCCTCCCTTTCCCTACCTCCATCAGCCCCACCAGCCCCACCATTAAGTTGTGCTAATAAAGGTCCTGGGAAACTCAAAGAACCTTATCTTCCTGAGTGTTTTCTGTTCATCTGACGGAGAAAAATATTGGATATTCTTCACCTTTTCTCCTCCACTTCCTCCTCCCACCACATCCTGCAGGCCTTGGAGCTGGGATTCGTTGCAGCAGTTTTTCTCAAGCCATTCTCAGCATCAATTATGCTTGTCGGCCTCCCTCAGTGCTCTCCATGAGAAGCAGAACACCAGGCTCAAGGGCAGATTTTAATGTGCTCCCCCTGGATCAACTCAGCTTCGGAACTGAAGTTTCCAGGCGTCTGTGGACACTCCCCCTCGTGGGAAGAGGGGATATTTACAATCCTGGGGAATTGTGTCCTTTCAGTGAGGCTTTCCAACTGGTCCTGGGATTAGTAATTCACTACTGAAGGGGCTTCATGGTAGCACCGTGGTTCCAGAGCTCTACAAAGAGTTACTGCTGCTCTTATGAAACACAGCAAACAAGCATAAAACACAACTGAACTATCACTCTACTTCTTCCTTTCTCTTCCCTACTGTGGGAAGCCCAGGACACTATTACCAAAAACAAAAAAAGTTGAGAATTCTTTTCTTTTTTTCCTCTGTCCCCAATTCTGATCATGGAAAAGTTTGTTAAAGAAATGGAAAGAGGGGCCGTATCGATAGCACAGCGAGTTGGGCACTTGCCTTGTAGCCAAAAAAAAGATAGTACAGGGATTAAGCTATATCCTTCATAGTCCATATAGTTCCCTGAGCACTGCCAGGAGTAGCTTTTGAGTACTGCCAGGTGTAACCTTCAATTATGAATTGGAAAATCAAGTTGCAAGTAGTTTCATCATCTCTTTTTCTATCATGCTCACTGTAAACAATTCTCAAGTGGTACAGAAACGAAGAAAGCATGATGTTCCGACCTCATCTTACCCTTCCAAGAAAGAATCATGGTTCTTCATTTGATATACATGCTTCATAGTTTTAATATGTAATTTGATTTATTTGTTGATTTAACTTGGTCACACATGGGGTACTTGGGGCTTCTACAGTGAAAGTGCGCGGGGTCACATCTAGTGATACTTGGGGCATGTGCCCCTGGGGATAGAATTTGGGGCCTCTATAGGCAAAGTACATTCGGGTCACTTCCAGTGGTATTTAGGAAACACGTGACTCAGGAGATAGAATTTGGATCTCCAGTATGCAAAGCACGTGTTCCTGGAATCTTGAACTATCTTCTGACTTCTAATATGCAACCAGTAACAGGACTGCGCAGGTAATATAGCCCTTGCCTCAAATACAGTTGATAAAGGTTGATCCCCAGCATCTGAGCATTACCACAACACGTGATCCTTAAGCCCAGAGCCAGGAGTAAGCCCTGAGCACAATTGTGTGTAGCCCCCAAACAAAAACTCCTGGAATCATAGAAGTCATAATAATTTACCGCTTTTCTATTTGATTTTTTGTTTGTAGGTAATACATGGCTCTGTGCTTGAGAGTCATTCCTAGTGGTTTTGGGGGAACAATACAGTGCCAGGGATCGAACCCAAGCCTCTTGTATGCAAAAGCCTGTGCCTTTGTGTCATCTCTCCAGACGTGATCTGGTACTTTTTTTTTTTGCTTTTTGGTTACACCCAGCAATGCTCAGGGGCTACTCCTGGCTCTGTGCTCAGGAATAACTCCTGGAGGTGCTCGGGTGACCATATGGGATGCCGGGGATCGAACCCAGGTCAGCTGCATGCAAGGCAAATGCCTTACCCGCTGTACTATTGCTCCAGCCCCTGAACTGCTACTTTTTAGTCACATTATTCATCATGAATATATTCCACGTGCTTTGTTCCACTGTGTTCTTACTCCTAGCTTCTGCTGCAAGAAGCAAGGAGTAAGACGATATGATGAGACAATAACTGCTAACTGCTGACTAATGAACAATGGAGCTATTGCTAATATTTTGCTAATATAAAACAAAGACCAGCCTTGTTTAGCAATCTTTACATGTGCATACCTCTAGAAGGTTAAGTTCCCCAAATTGAATCAACTGATATTTCTGGCCCCACGTGACACAAGGCCAAAACTCACTGAACAGACAGTGTATTTAGACACTTCCATAGTCATTTCCTATCTGTCATTCACCCCACAACCATTCTGTGAGATGAACTGGGCTGGCCTCATGATCTTACTTTATTATTTTTTTTTTTGCGACACACCCAGCAATGCTCAGGGGTTACTCCTGGCCCTGCACTCAGGAATTACTCCTGGTGGTACTGGGGGGAGCATATGGGATTCCAGGGATTAAACCCAGGTGGGCTGCATGCAAAGCAAACACGCTACCTGCTGTACAATCACTATGGCCTGAATAATAATAATAATAATATGGATAGTTAAAAGAGGGAGGAAACCAGTTCTGGCTTTCAGAATTCCAAGTGACCTAGGAAAACGACAGGATTGTGGGGTCAAGGGAAAAAGATCATCTTACTGCCTTTGCTCTCACATGGTGGCTGAACACCCTCAGCTTTTTCCACTTTTTTCCAAGTTAGTGAATACACAGTTCGCCCACCATCTCAAACCAATTGCCTTTGGGGGCGTAGAAAAAGACAGGCAAGGAACTGTCGTTATCTGGCAGGAAGCAGTTCGTGACTCTCCTCCTCTTGACTGTTCCTAGAACAGGCTGTTTCAGTATCACTCCCCCAGATGACATCTCCAATGCCATCTTTTCTTTCTTTCCCACACCACTGTCTGCAGCAGAGACGCTAATTTGCAGATAACGAGGTAAGACTCATTATAAATCTTTGGACATGAACTTCGAGAATGTGCCCTGAGAGACAGATCCTTGAATTGGTTCCCACTGGATCTTGCTAGCTTTTTTTTAATGCCCACTCATACAAAACCAACATCTTCCCCAAGTTTATTATCCTCATTGGAATAATACTGCGGGAGACATCTGCCAACTGACCAGTATTACCCTGCAGTCTTTCTTTCCAAATCATTTAGAAATATGAAATCAAATTAGTCCCATGGCTGATCCTTTGAAACCCTGCTGTATGATATTTTTTCTACCGTTCAGAAGAGCGCCCTTTTAGTTTGATTTTTTGGTGCCTTCTCTCCAAGTCATGGATAAACAGGCAGGACGAAACCCTGTTCCCCATCCTAGGGTGACTCAATTTTGTCAAAACAGCTTTGGGTTTTAAAGCATGCTAAACTTTTTGGAAAGTTGAAACAGCATCCACTGTTCCACGCTATCCATGTGCTATTTAAATCCTCAAAGGACTCTGGTAAATTAAGCATGGTTTCTGGTTACAAGAGTGTTGGGAAGAGGGTTGGAGCAATAGTCCAGAGTGCAGGGCGTTTGCCTTGAATGCAGCTGATCTGGGTTTGATACCTGGCATCCCACATGGCCCCCTGAGCAATGCCAGGAGTAATTCCTGACTGCAGAGCCAGGAGTAAGTCCTGAGTCCCGCCAGGTATGCCCCCCAAATTAAAAAAATAAAAAATAGGGCCGTAGCGATAGCCCAGCGGGTAAGGCGTTTGCCTTGCACTCGGCCGGCCTCTGCCGGCCCAGGTTCGATCCCGGCATCCCATATGGTCCCCCGAGCACCGCCAGGAGTAATTCCTGAGTGCAGGGCCAGGAGTAGCCCCTGAGCATTGCCGGGTGTGACCCAAAAAAGGCAAAAATAATAATAATAATAAAAAAATAAATAAAGAAGTGCTGGGAATAGCTGTTCTGTAGCTTATTTTATTTTTTTTCTTTTTTGGTCATGCCCGGCAATGCTCAGGGGTTACTCCTGGCTCTGCACTCAGGAATTACTCCTGGCCGTGCTCGGGGACCATATGGGATGCCGGGGATCGAACCCAGGCCGGCACAGGCCGGCAATGGCAAACGCCCTACCCGCTAATCGCTGCCGGCCCTGTTCTATAGCTTAGACCTAAAATCTGACTAGTTTTATTTACTTCACAAACAGTAATCAAAAGCTTCTGTCGAGTGGATGCTTACAACTACTGAAATGCAGGCACACTATTTGTTTTTGCTTTTTTGGGTCACGCCCGGCAATGCTCAGGGGTTACTCCTGGCTCTGCACTCAGGAATTACTCCCAGTGGTGCTCAGGGGACCATATGAGATGCCAGGGATCGAACCCAGGCTGGCATGAGCTACCCGCTGGGCTATTGCTCGGCCCAGGAACACTATTTTAAGATTCCATGTCCTTGGGCCTGGAGAGATTGTATAAAGGTTAAATAACTTGTCTTCCTTGTAGTTCAACCCCTGTAGTTCAATCCCTGCACTGCCCCATCTTCTGAGCAACCTCTAGGATAAGCCCTGAGCATTAAGAGGTATGTTCCTCATCCCCCCTTCCAAAAAGGGAAAAAATATCCAACGACTAGTTAAGTAGGCACAGTCCAAACCCATCTGTGTGAAAATGGGTCTTCACATACTTTGTACATTATTCAAATAAGAGAAAAATCTTGATACCTACATAAGAAAAATCTTGGTGCATACATAAGAAAATGGCAATAGAATTTATTTAAAAGGAATGAGTATAAGGCAAGAGACACTGTGGGGGTTTTCCTGTATCTTTTAGTCTCTAGATTTTTACATGTTTTTGATTTTAAAAAATTTATTGAATCACCATACCATACAGTTAGAAGGCTGTTCATGATTGGGTTTTAGTCACACACTTTTTCAACACCCATCCCTCCTCCAGTGCATGTTTCCCACCATCATTGTGCCCCCTTTACCCTCTTGCCACCCGACCCCCTACCCCCCAGCCTGTCTCTACATCAGGAACTTTCCTTCTTCCTCCCTCTCTCTCCCATTGGGCATTATAGTTTGCAATACAGATACTGAGGTTATCATGTTGGTTCCTTTACCCATTTTGCACACAGATTTTTTTAAATTTTTTTATTATACCACCGTGAAACATACAATTACAAAGGGTTCATAATTGGTTCTTGGTAATACAGTATTCCAGCACCCATCCCTCCACCAGTGCCCCATTTCCACCACCAATGTACCCCTCCCCTCCCGTCCCCCAGGCCGCCTTAATAGCAGGTACCCCAGTTTCCTCTCTTTCTCTCTCTATCTCTCTCTCTGTCTCTGCATCTCTCTCCCTCTTATTTTACACATTGTGCACACAGATTTTATACAGTGGTTATTTACCGCAGTCTTGTCATAGTGGTTCCTTTTCTGTCCTAACTGCCTTATCCCCAAGAGGCTGAAGCAGGTTTCCAAGAATGAACCAAACCTTTTGGTCCTTTTTCTACTGTCCTTGAATCACTGTATCACTGTCTTCCCGTTCATCATCGATTTGCTCGAGCGGGCCCCAGTAACATCTCCATATGTCCTGTCTCATGCTAGTAGAGCCCAAGGCATCTGCTTGCTCCAGTAACATAAAGAGCCTCAATCCATTCCGAATGAGTCTATAATTGTTACTGGTATTTGGCATATATATCAAATACAACACGGGTAGCTTGCCAGGCTCTGCCGTGCAGGTAGCATACTTGAATATTGGTTTCATATTATGTTCATTTTTGCACCCCACAAATGAGTGCTATCATTCTGTGTCTGTCCCTTTCTGACTCATTTCACTCGGCATGCATAAGCTCCATGTCCATCCATTTATAAGCAAATTACGTGACTTCATCTTTCCTAACAGCTGTGTAGTATTACATTGTGTAGATGTACCAGGGCTTCTATTTTTTTTTGCCTTTTTAAAGTTTAATTGAATCTCCATGAGGTACACAGTAACAAAATTGTTCACGATGGAATTTCATACAATATTCTAACAACCATCCTCTCACTAGTGCGGGTTTCCTGCCACTAATGCCTCTAGTTTCCGTCCTGCTTCCACCCCTAAAGCCTATGGCAGACATTTTCCCTCCCTCCCTCCCTCCTCCCTCCCTCCCTCCCTCCCTCCCTCCTCTCTCCCTCTCTCTCTCTCCCCCTCTCTCTCCCCCTCTCTCTCTCCTATAGAAGTGTTAAAACATACATTTTCTCTTATTAATTTTTTTTGCTGTATATCACTTTGACTTTTTTTAACATTTTATTATACCACCGTGAGATATACAATTACAACGTTGCTCACGTTTGGAGGTTTCGGTCACACAGTGTTCCAGCACCCGCCCTCCACCAGTGCCCATCACCCACCACCCATGTCCCCAATTCCCTAAATTGCAGGTTCTTTATCTCCTCTCTCTCTCTCCCTCTCTCTTTTCCTTCTCCTACACATTGTGGGTTGCACTACATACACTTAGAAGCCATCATTTGCATTTTTTTGTCTGTATTTAATGCTCAGTTCTATGTTGGTATCAGACCTTTTGACATTTATTCACACATGTTCCCTTCTCTATCTTACCTAACCTCTGACTCCCATGCACTTGTGGTAATTTCCACTTTTGGTAAGATCACCTGTACCAGGACTTCTTTAACCAGTCGTCTGTTTGTGAACACTCAAGTTATCACCATCACTATCACTATCTTCCCGTTCATCATCGATTTGTTCAAGTGGGCACCAGTAAGATCTCCATATATCCTGTCTCATGCTAGTAGAGCCCAAGGGCATCTGCTTGCTCCAGGAACATAAAGAGCCTCAAACCATTATATTAGGTCATGGGAATGACCTAACATAGTGTTACTGGTATTTGGCATATCAAATACGACACGGGCAGCTTGCCAGGCTTGCTGTGCAGGTGGCATACTCTTGTAGTCACCTCTAAATACAGCATTTATTGATGAACCACGCGGCCACAAGTGGCGCGTAAGGCGGGCTGTTATAGGCTGTGATAGACGAGCCTATCACTCGAGTTATATCTTTTGCATTTATCACCTTACAATTTTACCAATGATTCTCTTTTATTGGGGGAGCAGGACATTAGAGACTACATCTAACAGTGCTGGGGGAAGGGAATGCACTGTTAGGCATTGAACCCAGGGCCTTGTGCATACAAGGCCTGTATACTGTCACTAGCCATCTCCCCAACTCCTTCAATATTTGCTATATGGGGGATGGGTGTATTTTCTTTAGGCCACAGCCTGTGCTGAGGGGTTACTCCTGGTTCAGGACTAAGGGACCTCTCCCCGGCATGGCTTGGGAGACCTTATAGGATACTGGGGATCAAACCCAGGCCAGCCACATGCAAGGCAAGAACCCTACCCACTGTAGTCTCCGAGGCTATTTATTTAGTTTGCTTTTTGGGTCACACCCAGCAATGCTCAGGGGTTACTCCTGGCTCTGCATTCAGGAATTACTCCTGGCAGTGCTTGGGGAACCATATGGGATGCTGGGACTGAACCTGGGTCAGCCATGCGCAAGGCAAACATCTTACCCACTGTACTATTGCTCCAGCCCCCTAGCTATTTATTAAGGCACAAGAAAAACACAAAAACAAAAGCGTGGAACAAATTCATATATGGATCTCGGGACCTCCACAAAATTCTCCCGAGTAAGAGTTATATTTGGAGGTCAGAGAGCTAGTATAGTGAGTAGGGTGGCTGCTTTGCATGCACCTAATCTGTTTGACCTTAGGTAACCTGTAGGGTCCCTTGAGCCCCATCAGTAGTGATTTCTGAAGCACAGTTCTTAGATAAGGTACTAGCACTTGCAGGTAGGGTTCAAATCCTTCTCCCAGCTCAAAACCAACCCCCTCCTCCCCATAAAAAGCACCGAAAAGACTGAGATCCCAAAATCATTTCAACGAGGTCATTCTGACCTGATTATTTCAAAGGACAGGATAATGGTGAGGAAGTGAGATGTGAATATGAATGGACATGATTATAAATACCCTTAAATGGTGTTTGACTTCTCCACCCTTCTCTGGCAACTGTTTCCCGTCCTCTGCGGATGAATCAGAGGGGCACTCTCTGAACCCCTCTGATGCATCGCGACCTGCTTCCCCTGCATCTGCCCAGTAATGGGTGTTGTGCTGACTTCCTTTTGGTCCTTTTATGCTCAATCTATCTGCCAGCTCAGATGTGAGTCGAATGAGAAGGCTGAGGTTTGTTCAGTTCTTCTTGCTGCTTCCTAGAGTACCTAGGAGTCCTTAGAGGAATAACAACTCAGAGGGCTAGAGAGATAGTACAATGGGCAGGGCGCCCGCCCTGAATGCAGCCAACCTGCTTTCAATCCCTGGCATCCCATAGAGTTGGCTCAAGCCCCACCAGCTGTGATCCCTAAGTTCAGGGTCAGGAGAAAGCCCTGAGGATCAGCTGGGTATGGCCGCAAACAATAGCAAACTAAAATTCTTCAGAGCTAGTCTGTTCAAAGCACGGGGGTGGGGGAATAAGCATCATTTCACTGAATGCTCCTAACAACAATTGGAAATGAGATAGACACTCTTGCCTTTATTTGTAAATTTATTTTGGGGCCACACCGGCAGTGCTCAGGGCTTGCTCCTCATTCTCTGCTCAGGAGTTGCTCCCGGTGGGCTCGGGGAAACCACATGGGTTGTAGGGGTTCAAACTGGATTGATCACATGCAAGGCAGGGTCCCTTCCGGCTGTACTATTGCTCCTACCCAACAGACACTATTCTTTTCATCAGCCCCTTTTTAGCAGAGGAGGCCAGAAAAATCCAGAGAAGTTAAGTCACTAGCTTGAGGTCACAGAGCTAGCCAATGTTGAACCTGAAACTTGGACTTTTGTGAGTCCAACTCTGGCTACTGTGTTTTCAGATGGTTGCTATTGCTTCCTCAGGACTAATCCAAGCTGTCTAACTGGACTTCCTCACCATACCATTCCATGGCATGAGACAGAAATCTATTTGCAATGGGCTACAAAGCTTGCCACGTGACCATGGTGAAAAGGTACTCTGCAGATAACTGATTTTCCCTTTAAAATTCCTTGGGGAGAGGGGCAGGAGAAATGATAGAACAGGGGGTTAAGATTGCTTGTCTTGCAATGCAGTCAACATTAGTTGATTCCCAACACAGCTTATGTTCCCCTGAACACAGCTAGGGGTCACTCCTGAGCACAGAGCCAGAAATACATGCAGCAATGTCAGTTGTGCCCCCACCCCAGCCCCTTCCTTGCCCCCAAAACAAACAATGGGTATGGGTATTTGCTCCCAAATATGAGATTTAACAGTGTCCCCTGCAAGGGCATATTTGGTTCTTGGGAGATAAGGTGTCAAAGTTAGAGAAACCAATAATCCACCACCACCTGGAGGGTGCCACTAGAAATATACCCCAGAAGCCATGAAATCTCTATGGATAAGAGGGAAAAAGAACGCCAGAGGGAGGTGGCACTTAATGCCACCCTGCCTACAGGCCTTTTGGACGTGCTTTTTAGGGAATTTTTATGTCACATGCCTGCTCTGACCTTCCAGCTCAAAGGGACTCCATTAGGGAGAATCTCCAGAGCGTTGCATTTATTCATTCGTTCCTCACTTGATTTCAACTTGCTCTCTCCACTGCCACTGTTGTCCAGGATTTCATGCAACTTTATTTTAAATGGAATCATAGTGCAGTTTCATGCAAGTTTTAAAGAGATAGTGAAGGAGTTAAGGCAATGTAGTCAACAAAAGTTCAATTCCTGGGGTTGGAACGATAGCACAGCGGGTAGGGCATTTGCCTTGCAGGTGGCCAACCTGGTTTCAATCCCTGGCATCCCATATTGTTCCCCTGGTTTCAATCCCTGGCATCCCATATTGTGCAGCCAGGAATTAACCCTGAGCTTTGCCACTGGGTGTGACCCAAAACACACCAAAACAAATTGGATTCCTGGCACTGCATATGTTCCCCCTGAGCACGGCTACAGGTCACTTCCAGTGCCTGCAATGCCCATGGGTCTGGAATGGGGATACTGTGGGCCAGGAGGATTTAAAGGACTTAGTAACACTTAGTAATACTCCAGGGACTTAGTAACACTCCAGAGTCTTTGTCTTCTCTGGAATCTCAAAGTTGCTTTCCTACAGGTTTGAGAGGGCTCTGGCAAGGCATAGTGGCCAAAAGGAAAAACAGTGGGTTGTTCCCTGCTAACTCTGGAGATCTTTCCAGATATCAAATGTTCTGAACTGGGCATGCTATATGCTTTGTTACAAGTGTCACCTTTGGGACTGGAGCCACAGTACAGCGGGTAGGGGCGTTTGCCTTGCATGTGGAGGACGGGGTTCGATCCCGGCATCCCATGTGGTCCCCTGAGCACCACCAGGACTAGTTCCTGAGTGCAGAGCCAGTAGTAACCCCTGAGCATTGCCGGGTGTGACCCAAAAAGCAGGAAAAAAAGTGTCACCTTTAAGCATGACATGTTGGGGTTTTCTCCCTCTTAGCCTGTCCGCGCACGTGCACATGCACATACACGCACGTGTTCACACGCAGAAACACACACGCACATGCCACAGTAACCACCACCCTACACCTCTATTCCACACCCTATTTGTGAAGTGAAAGGGTGTGTGCTTCGGTGAAGCAGATTGTTTAGCAGATTGTTTGGGGCTGGTTGGAAAATGTGGTGGGGAGTAGAAAGGGCTGCGTAAAAAGCCACGAAGAGAACAAAAACCTAATTAAAATAGGGCATGTGGGCACGCCTGTCTTGGGACAGCTGAAGCCAAGTGAGCACTTGCGAAAGAGGAATAAGAGTCAAAGGCGTAAAATGGGCGATTTTTTCCCTCCTACTTTCTGTGCAGGTCAGAAGCAAGGGTGCAGTGGAAGGAAATTAAGGGATTCCAATGCAGAACATTGGGAGGGAAACAGCCCTCAGAGATCATCCGTTCTCAACTACTGGCACATTTAGAAGGAATTCCTTTCTTTGGAGCAGCTGGAATCAGAATGGGCTACTTTCAAACACAGCAAGTGCTGAGTTCGGACAAGGCAGCTGCTCTTAGGCCAAGAAAAACGTACTTTCCTTCTTTCCCCAGGCGTCAGGATGGTGGGAAGTGTTTGAGAGCGTGTCTTTAAGAGGGGCTAATCCAGCGATTCAATTTCACAAAAGTCACATCTGCCCCCGCAAGTGTGCCAAGTTCGTATCTCACGTTCTCTGAGCGCCATCTGATGGCCACACTACAGTATTGCAGAGCCCGTAACTCCCCACAGGAATAATTTATCTGTTCGCTTGGAAAGGCTTGATCCTAGCCATAATAATCTAGAGGGGGGAGGGGGAGGGAACATTTAAAGCGCACGAATAGCTTTACAAACAAATTAGAACACAGGTAGGAAAGCCATCTAGTAAGAAGCCTAACAAAATACGCTTTTTCCCTAAGATGCAGTTCTTTACATAAATGAGCAGAAAAGTAAAGCTGAGTTTTTCTAAATGAGTTTCATAAAGATAGCAACATTTGCTTCTACTTTATTAATGTGCATAATTAAAAGAACTGTTTTTCATCATTGTCAGCACCAAAGCATCAATTCAAAACAAATTTCATCCAGGAAATAACAAACAACCATTCTCTCTCCGCGTCTTTCAAAAATGCAGATTTGACAACCGAGAGGAAGTAAAAATTCAAAAAAAAATTGAGTCGTGGAAAATCATGGATGCTGTTCAGTGGATACCATTTAGCTAGATCGGAATAGGGTTGCATAAAAACCTGTTGGAGAGTGGCCAAAGCGATAGCCCAGCGGGTAGGGCGTTTGCCTTGCACGCGGCTGGCCTGTGGCATCCCATATGGTCCCCGAGCACAGCCAGGAGTAATTCCTGAGTGCAGAGCCAGGAAAACCCCTGAGCATTGCCGGGTGTGACCCCCAAAATTAAAAAAAACCTGTTGGAGATACCCTGGCCATGCCTGGGGATGACATTTTCGGGAGATTCTGTCTGCAGAACCTGGGCTCCTTCCTAAGCCCGCCATGTGGAAGGCAAGCACTCTATCCTGCCTCCAGGACCTGTACTGGCCCGGGAACAGAAAACACCAGTCTTGGAATATAATTGAGAAATCATTTTTCCTTCTTTCTTGTTTAGTTTGTGGGCCCCACCCAATGGTCAGGACTTCCTCGTGCCCTCTGAGCTCAGGGATCACTCCTCTGGGAACCCTATAGAGTGGTGAGGGATCAACCCTGTCAGCCACAAGCCTGGCAAGTGCCTCTTATCCACTGTACTATTGCTCCCGCCCCTCCCCCAAATCACTTTAATCAAGGAAGCAGAAATCTACTTTCCACGAGGTGTGAGAAGTAGTTATCCTAGGCCCTTGGGACAAGACAAAGGGTTGGGGAGGGAGGTGGGAGGGAGGAAGGAAGATGCCTGAGAAGGATGGATGGAAGCAGCTACACCCTAGAGGCATCTGGAGGAAAGGACAGAGCAAAGTCTACAAGAAGCAAATGTGAAGCTGGGTAGGGCCGTTTGCCTTGCTCCTGGCTGACCCAGGTTCATCCCGGCATCCTGTATGGTCCCCAGGACACCACAGGAGTAATTCCTGAATGCAGAGCCAGGAGTAACCTTTGATCCCCATCACACACACACAAAAGTGAATGTGATCAGAACAGCAGCAGGAGGGAACGTGCAGTGTGGGAACTGGGGAAGAAGGGGCTCTTGGGCCAAGGCCACCCATAAGCAGACTACTAAATCCAGCAGAGATGGCTGCTGGAGGGAGTTCTGGAAGCGGTGTCCCCCAGAAGGAGCACGCTACCTACTTTAGCTGCAATAATGGAGAGAGGTATGCAATTCACAGGCGAATAATTGGAGAGGAGGGGCGGTAATAGCCCACAGCAGGCGGTAATAGCCCACAGCAGGAGATGGGCTTTTACCATTCAATTACTCAAGCTCCTTTTCCTAATCCTCCCAACCTCCCAAATCTGATGTTTCTGTCCCACTGCCTGGAGTTACACCCAAAGGAAGCAATCTTTCTTTCTTTCCTTCTTTCTTTCCTTCTTTCCTTCCTTCCTTCCTTCCTTCCTTCCTTCCTTCCTTCCTTCCTTCCTTCCTTCCTTCCTTCCTTCCTTCCTTCCTTCCTTCCTTCCTTCTTCCTTCCTTCCTTCCTTCCTTCCTTCCTTCCTTCCTTCCTTCCTTCCTTCCTTCCTTCCTTCCTTCCTTCCTTCCTTCCTTCCTTCCTTCCTTCCTTCCTTCCTTCCTTCCTTCCTTCCTTCCTTCCTTCCTTCCTTCCTCTTTCTTTCCTTCCATCCTTCCTCCTTTCCTTTCTGCTTCTTTTCTTTCTTCCCTCTTCTTTCTTTCTCTTTCCTTTCTATCTTCCTTTTTTCTTTCTCTTTCCTTTCTTCCTTCCTTCCTTCCTTCCTTCCTTTCTTTCTTCTTTCCTTCCCTTCCTTCCGTCCTTCCTTCCTTCCTTCTTCGTTCCTTCCTTTCTTTCTTCTTTGTTCCTTCCTTTGTTTTCCTTTTTTTCTTTTCGCTTTCCTTCCTCTTTTCTTTTTCCTTCCTCTTTTTCTTCCCTTTCTTTCTTCTTTGTTCCTTCCTTTGTTTTCCTTTTTTTCTTTCGCTTTCCTTCCTCTTTTCTTTTTCCTTCCTCTTTTCCTTTCTTTCTCCGTCATTCCTTTCTTTTTCTTTCTCTCTCTCTTTCCTTTCTGTCTTCTTCCTTTCTTTCAGTTTTAGAACACACTCAGCTGTGCTTGGGGTTCTTTCTGGGGGTTCATGAAGTGGTAAGGAGAAGCTGGCTCTCTGGTGGAGGGGTTGTGTTGAAGTGATGTGTACATGAAACTAACACTAACCCTGTTGGAAATCATGGATCCTCAATAAAAATGGCAAAAAATTAAAACATGTTAATTGGAAGTATAAAAGAATCTGATGTCAATGATGTGGATGGAACTAGACGGAGTTCATGCTGAGTGAAGTCAGAAGGAGATGGAGAGATACAGAATGATCTCTCACAGGTGCCACTTAAAGATACACAGCGAGGAGCCAGGCGATAGTCCAGAGAGGGTAGGGCGTTTGCCTTGCATGCAGCTAACCCGGGTTCAATCCCTGGCATCCCGATATGGTCCCCTGAGCACCGTCAGGAGTAATTCCTGAGTGCAGAGCCAGGAGTAACCCTCTGAGCATTGCCGCATGTGACCCAAAAATGAAAAAAAAGACACACACCAAGGTAGCTACAAAGGGCCATAGGCAACAGAACAGGAGAACTGATCCACACAACTGAGTTGGGAGGTGGAGAGCTAGCAAAGGAAGTGTGTTATGCGGGGGTGCTTGGGGGACGTGAGGTGGGTCTACTAGTGATGGAGTGTGGTGTTCGAATTCTCTGCCAGAAAAACCATTATTAACATATGGTAAACCACACAATCTCAATCAATAATACTTTAACAAACCTGATCCTGAACATTCAGG
>JAJIBD010019162.1:0-26638 GCA_021461705.1 Cryptotis parvus | reverse complement strand
ACCACAGACCTGGGCTTCTAAGGATTGTACTGGCCTCTGACCAGCATCAGGGCAGGCTGAGGGAAGACGCTGGAGCCTCCAGAGGAGAGAAGCTGGTGGAACCCTCCCTCCCCTTCTGGCCTCCTCTCCCTGGCCACCCGTCCCCCACCCTGGCAGGGGGCAGGGCCTCTCACTACAGTTTCCCACAGGCAAAACAGACTCACAGCAGCTTTTGTGCAAGGTTGCCCTCTGATCTAGGGCAGAACTAGACCTCTGACCTAGACCTCTGACCTAGACCTCTGGCCCAGGGAGCACCCTGCCTCCCAATAGCTGCATTTGGTCAAGTCCTGCCTACTGGCCTCACAGCACTAGATCTAGGAAGCTGCCTCAGAACCTCTAGCTGGAATCAATCCTTACCCACTTCTGGACTCCCAAAGCCATTGTTTTTCCCTGACTAGAATACATGCCATCTGTCTTCCACTCCAAGGGCAGGCGGAGTGGGCACCCCTCCAGGGACTGGGGTGAGAGGACCCCAAGCTAAGGGTTGGGCCTTGCAGCTGAAAGGAGAGCCAGGTCCTGGTAGAGCAGAGTCAAGGGCATCATTGAGAAAATGAGTCTGAGATTCAACCGTAATGGGGCTTGGGGCCTATGGACTGAGCCTCAAGGGGCTGGCCACAGTGGGGCCCATTGGCTAAAGGTGTCAGGAGTGGAGGAGTTTGTCAGTGTGGCCCAGAAAGTCCCGGATCAGACACACCCGCTTACAAATGGAGCAGGAGCAGAGCAGGATGGGAGCAGGGAGCGGGTGGAAAAAAACCCAAGGAGAATCGGGCGTGCTGCCTACAGCAGCCTAGGAATCTGCTGTGCAGGTTGAGGGGGCGCTTATGAAATGCAGCCTTCAAGGGCTTAAGCAGACCCTGAGGGTCCCAGCCAGAGGGTGGTGTCCACAACCAGAAAAATGAAGAAGTGTCTAGTAGGCTCAGGCCTTCAGGCAAGGCCATCTCTTCCGGGACAGCCTAGGATCTAGGGGCCCATGGGGTGTGTCTGAGCACCTCAAGTAGCTCCAAGGTGCCATGCACCTGGGTTACTGTCTGCTGCTGTCTCCCCCAGTAGGCAGAGAGATCTCTTCAGGAAAGTCCAGGCTTTTCTGCCTGGAGCTTTCGCTGTCTCTGGGCTGTGTGCGTGCCTGCCTGGCACTCAACTTTCTCAGAAGGATTATGTCTCGGTTCCAATTCTGCCTCTGACTCTAAATCTGGGGACCAAACTTGACCTTCAGTTCATCACCACCATCTGAAACCAGGGCCCAAGTTCTGCTGATTGTGTTTCTGTCTATCTGAGGGAGAGAGAGCAGTTCAGCAGGTGGGGCTCTCGCCCTTGCATGCAGCTGATCCAGGTTCAATCCTCTGCATCCCATATGATCCTCCAAATGCTGTCAGGAGTGATCCCTGAGCACAAAGCCAGGAGTAAGCCCTGAGCATTGTACACCCTCCAAAAAAATAACAAGCAAACAAAAAATTTCGTCTGTTCCTAATTATTCCTTCAACAAATATTTACTCCACACTGTCATTGGTCAGTCCTCATTTTCCGTCACTGCCATCAGCCAGGGCCCACTTCTTCTTCCCAGAGACCTGTCCTCCCTTCTCTTGCTATGGCCCATCTCTGGCCTGGGTATTCTCTTTATTCCCATTTGCCCTGCTCCATCTTCAGGCTAGCTCCTCTTTACCTCCTCAGCTTCTTAACACTCTACCGCTCCAAATTATGCCTTCATATTCCTTCTCTCTTCTCCTACCTTCACTTCCCTAGGGAGCCCCTTGAGGTCATTGGTTTAGTTCTATCTCTCTGCAATGTTTCTCAAGCCTGGAAAGTGTTTCTTCAGCTCAGACAGATTTCTGCCCTGAACTCTAGAGTTGTATGTCTATTCTCTTGCTCAGCATTTCTTGGTTCACCGGATTGTCTCTATAAGGCATCTCAAACTTTAACTGGATGACTGGGCCAGAAAAATAGTACCTAGGTAGGGATCTTGCCATGCACATGGCTGATCTAGATCTGATCCCCATCTAGTCCCCCGACCAACACCAGGAGTGATTCCTGAGTGCAGAGCCAAGAGTAAGCACTGCCAGGTATGGCCTAAACCCAAAACAAAACTTTATTATTTTTTATTTCAAGTTTTTTATTTTTATTATTTTTTTTAAAAAATTTTATTATAGCACTGTGCGATATACAATTACAAAGATGTTCATGATTGGGTTTCAGTCATACATTGTTCCAGCACCCGTCCCTCTACCAGTGCCCTATTCCCATCACCAATGTCCCCAAATTCCCTCCCCCTCCTGCAGCCTGTCTCTATAGCAGGCACGATTCCTTTTCTTCTCTCTCTCTCTCTCTCTCTCTCTCTCTCTCTCTCTCTCTCTCTCTCTCTCTCTCTCTCTCTCCGCAGCATCGCCCTCAACAGACTCAGCCTGGGTACATGGAAACTCCAGAAATGATCACTTCCAGGTGCCTTAACCAAAGATCTCGGTGTCCTCACGCAACTGCAAACACTTGTTCCTGCCTGAACCACAGCAGTGGCCCCAGATTTCACCCTTCCCTGGAGCCTCAGGCCACTTGCCCAGTTCTTCCCTACCCTTTCCCTGACATGTCAGCCATAGACTGATGGCTTTGGCCTATCTGTGCTTCGCCCTCCTCCCTGTGCCCTGACCAGCCCCTCGTCCCATTAGCCAGGTTTCCATGCCAATGACACAGGACTTCCAGGTAGTGACAGAACCGTTCTACTATCCCCTGCTCCATCTCTCCTTGGGGCCTCTACTCTGAGCAGAGGACCCGGACTCAGACATGTCCCTTCTTCTGAGCCCTACCCCAAGACTGCCCGGAACCCACGGGCAGGGTGATGGAGTCACTGGGACGCTGGGATATCTCTTTGATTCCTCTTCTTTGGGGAGCCTTCCCCTGCCTCGGGGTGAGGGGGAGAAGGGAGAACACCCTTGAACATGCTGCACAGCCTGATGGGATTTGAACCCAGGCTTCCTGCCTCTCTGTGCTCCTTAGAAATCAAGTCTCGGCCCTCTCCCATCTCCACAGGACACTGGTGGAGGCAGAGGTGTCCTTTGCAAGGACACCACTACTCAGGCCTCAGGTGACTGGGCTCAGCTGTCCCCCAGCAAACTGAGCGGCAGGAGGGGCAAACCCCTCTCCACGTCCAGACTCTCCTCCCGTGGGGCTCCTCCTGCCTCCCAGTCTGAGGTCCAGAGCCCTAAATAGAACCAGCCCGCTGTCTCTCTGGTTGGGAGGGAGCAGCTGCGGCAGCGGGGCGGAGAGAAGCTCCCCTTCCTGGAGATTGGATCAGTCACTCTCAGAATTGATGGCAACGGCTTCATCACGAAGATCTAATGCTTTAATTATGTTGTGACATGACCTGACACGGGGGTGGCATTTGATGGATTCTCTGGTGTCATCAGCATGGCCCTGACATAGGAAAGTGGCAGGAGGCAGGGGGTGGGGTGGGGGGGAAGAAGCACCCAGGGACCCTTCACCGTTCCGGGCTCCTTGGCCCCTGGAAGCAGAGGGGTTTCAAGGGAGGAGGAGGCAGCTCGGGAGCAGGAGAGGGCTGATGTCCCTAGAGCTGGGCCAGCTTCGGGGAGGGCTGAGTGCACGCATGTGCGTGGGCATGCACCCAGATACACAGCGGCGAGAGCCAGCAGGTGAGGGATGCAATAGTCAGGTTGCTACCGGGCCTGGAAAGACCCGCCTGGGGAGGTGAAACAGGAGGGGCTGGGGCAGGTCTGCAGTTTCAGGGGTGTTGTGGGGGCAGAGCAGCTAAGGCAGGGTGCAGCCCTGGTGTGCAGAGCTGGGGTCCGCAGCGGGAGTGTGCGGGTCAGCTCAGCGAGGCTGCCGGACAGAGCAGATGGGGCAGGCTGCAGTGCAGGCGGCCCTGCCCTTGGCGGGTGCTGCATCTCCTTGGCCTTGGAGGAAGAGCTCCTCTTATCTGTGTGGGGGCCAGCGGTGGTATTTGCCTCCTCCTCGCTTCCCCAGCTGCTCCTGCTCAGGGTTTGATAGACATCCCCACCCGTTAGGTATCAGCAAGGAGGGACTGCTGCCGTCACCAAGACCTTGGCTCAGATGCTCATGGGTACCCTCCCACTGTCTGTCTCCACCACCCCCTCCCTGTGCAAGCCCCTCCTTGGGCCCATGCCAGTGGGGCCCCTCAGGATCTCCAGCCCCTGCTCAGAGAGTTCCCCCGTCCCCATAGGGCTGGGAAGAGCAGAGATATAATGTTGCCTGCTCAAGGCTGTGCTAAGGAGGGAGAGGGAGGCCCGCCACTGTTTGAGTCACTCCTGCTGCAGACCGGCTAAGTCCCTCCCTCCGGGAGCACAGCAGGCCCCCCAGCTCTCTGCTTCCCTCCCACCCTGTCTAAGGTTAGCAGAGTGAAGGCAACCTAGAGCAGGTGGCCAGAGATTGGGGGTATCAGGAGGCCTCAGTAACCAACTCTGGGCCTGGGGAAAGGAGTCTGGATGCACAGGCTGGAAGGGCAAGTCCAGCTTCTTTCCGTGCTATCCTCTTGCCCAGTGCATCCCACCATGGAGCAGAGGAGAAGCAGAGGACCTGGGCCATTGGGCACAGGAGCCCAGGAGCCAGGATTAGGACTTGGCTCCTGGTTTCCATCCAGGTGCTGGAGTGCTAAGCACCATCATGAGAGCACCTGGGAGAGTCTGCAGCTCCGCCCAAAAGATGAAGTAAAGGTAAGCAGGCAGCACTGTGGCTCGGTGGTAGAGCACAGCCCTGGGTGTGGTCCCTGGCAGCATTTGGACCCTGAGCACAGCAGGGGAGAGGCACCCTACAACTAATGGAAATAAAGGAAGGAAGGAGGGAGGGAAGGAAGGCAGGAAGGCAGACAGGAAGGCAGGAAGGAAGGGTCCAGAGAGAAAATGTCCAGAGCCTATGAGGACTTTCACAGGCTGAAGAAAGTTCTGCAGATCCAAGTCAGAGCCCACCTACTCTGCCTCCATGAAGTCAGAGGCACGAGAGTCTAGGTGCGGGCTCGCTTGCTGCCTGGGCTATGCCTGAGATGGTAAAGGGGAGAGGGAGAGACGCTTTCAGTTGGCTGTTGTCACAGATCCTCCTCCTCTTCTTTTTTTTCTGCTTTTTGGGTCACACCCGGCAATATTCAGGGGTTTCTCCTGGCTCTGCACTCAAGAATTACTCCTGGCGGTGCTCAGGGGACCATATGGGATGCCAGGGGATCGAACCCGGGCCAACATGGGCCAGCCGCGTGCAAGGCAAACGCCCTACCCGCTGGGCTATCACTCGGGCCCAGATCCTCCTCTTCTGTAGGCTCTGAGGGACAGTGAGGATGCAGGCAGGCACAGTAGTCCCAGAAGTGGTGGGCAGTGGTCTGGGTCTAGGGGTGCTCAGAGCAGGCACTCACCACGCTGCCTGCAGCCTACTGCCCAAAGGGTGGGGGCAAGGCTTTTCTGTAGCTTGCCCCGAAATGAGCTTGGCCAGCAGAGGAAAGTTTGAAAACATGAGCTGGGCATAAGGAGGAGGCGGGGAAGCCTGCCGCTGTCTAAGCATTCCCTGGGTATAGCTGTGGGGACGGGGTGTGCAGCAAGTTTTCATGGCTGTATCTCCAAACATGGCCACACCCCAATAGCTCCATGGCCCAGGGGAGCCTCCTTGGCCTGCAGTCATAGAGCCTGGTTTGAGTGGGTCTCAGTTGCTTTGGTCCTGAGTCTGGGACTGTAGGTTGCCAGGACTTTACCCCTGGCAAAGTGGCCCCTGTGCCCAGAGGCCCCTGGCACAAGGGGCACTGTGCATCTTCCCAAGTCCTGGCCCAGCTGTTTTCTGGGTGAAGCAAGGTTGGCTGAGAGCTGGCACACGGACTGCCCTAGGGTCAGAGCCCCGCAGCAGCCTCTCCTCCCTGGACCCTCCCAGAACCTGTGAAAAGGGGAAGCAATCCATCTTCTGCGGCATTCTCACCCGGGAGCCACAGCGATTCATGGGCCAAGTCTCCAGCCATGGAATCGGCTGATAAACAGAGAAACCAAGGCTCTGACAGGAAGCAGCTGCCCCAAACCAATCCCGGGAATATGTTCCAGCCGTGAGTAAAAGCTGATGGTTCTGAGTGCAGATTCTGCGCTCTACAGGGCTGGGACAGAGCCTGTAGGTGCTGTCTCCCTGGGGATTGGGGTCTTCCCTCCACACTTGACCGCTGGTGGCCTTGGCTCATCCGGGCCTCTCTTTAGGCTTCATCTATGGGAGGAGAGGCCAGCTATCTGTTGGCCTTTCAAGCTCCTGCTCCCACAGGGCCTTTGAGCTCCTGGAGGCCAGTGGTCAGTGACATTTGACCTATTGGGTGATCTTGACCCAGCCCCAAATTGTGGCTGGAGGAAATGGACATCCCAGAATGGAGAGGTGATCAGCCTGGGTTCACACAGTGTACTGGGGGCAAAGATATCTCATGGCTCCTCCCCAGGCGCAGGGGGTCTCCACACTCAGTATCCTGTGGGTTACTCTGTGCTAGAGTCTTGAGGTCCTCACTGAGCGGGCTGGCCATTCTCTGGTCACATCCCTCATATCTGTCAGGCCAACCTTGTGCTGGGGACGTCTTCTCCTTTCCCCTCCCCAGCAGTATCAGGACCCATTTAACAGATGAGGAAACTGAGGCTCGTGGCACTCAGGAATAGCGCCACGAGGTGTGCTATTTTGCAGTCTTTCTTGGCCAAATGCCAGCTCCCAGGCTGTACACTCACCAAGGGGAACAGAGAGGGCTTGTCCAGGCTCTAAAACATCTCCTCAAAGAGTGCCAGGCCCTCCATGGGATCTGCCAGCCTGATTTAGACAGCAATTTGCATACAATTTACCCAGAAAGCTGCACTGTGAAAAATATAATTACTTTTTTTAATATTCTTGCTCTGATGTGAATGCTTACCACCCGGTAATGAATTACTTGCTTAATGAAGATAAACCTGAGTTGGAGACGCACTTCAGAGAGACGCTGGGGCAGCCAACTTGATGCCATCATTTGCAGCTGTTAATCTCTGAGATTGATGCCCTTGTGGGTCGATCAGAAACGAAAGGGGAAATCTATGAGCTCTGGTTTCTCGCCCTACAACCCTGCTGGATTCCGTGTCCGTTTCCTCATCGGTCACAGGGTGTGGGGGTAAGACGGTGTGGTGGAAGTGTGGGCATGGAGCGACACTTTTTTCAAGGAAAGGTGAGTGTCTGCAATGTGCCATGTGGGAGGGAGCCAGAAAAGCGGTTCACTCCTATGGAGCTGCAGAGGGCCGTCGGCACCGTGGCTAGTGGTGGGTCCTTCCTGCCAGGTGCTCCGCCCTCATCCTTGCACCTAAACTGCCTTGACGCGACCTCCTGGCTGCTGCTGATGCAAGAGAGAACCAGGTGGAGTCAGACTCTGACAGAGAAACCTGAACACAGGTGTGGCCCCTGGAAAATGCCTGTTCATTAACCTGAGGACAGCCACTTCCGGAGTCCAATTAGAGCAGAGGCCAAGACTCCTTAAGCCCCTTTCCAGAAATTTCTCAACACATAAACCCTGGAGTGATCTGGGAGTCCAGGAAAATAAATCAAAAACTGATCTTTCCACAGGCGCAGATGAATACTAAAAGATCTATTCATTCCTATGTTCATTGTGGCACTGTTCACAATAGCTGAGATCTGGAACAACCCAAATGTGCCATAACATGAGTGGCAAAGAAGCTGCGATATGTATGCACAATGGAATACTACTCAGCTATAAGAAAAGAGGAATCTTGCCTTTTACTACAACTTAGAGCTAGAAAGCGTTATGTTAGGTGAAATAAGCCAGAGAGAAGATCTAGATGATCTCACTTACATGTGGTGTATAAAGAAACAAAACCAGGGAAAGGACAGTACCTAATGGTTTTAAACCTACAGGCTTTGGGGGCGGAGCAATAGTCCACTGGGTAAGGCGTTTGCCTTGCACGCAGCAGACCCGTGTTCAATCCCCCGGCATCCCATATGGTCCCCCAAGAACTGCCAGGAGTAATTCCTGAATGCAGAGCCAGGAGTAACCCCTGAGCTTTGCCAGGTGTGACCCAAAAAAGCAACAAAACCCCCTACAGACTCTGACTGTGGAACTGAGTTACCAAGCTTTGGGATGGGGCAGGAGGATGGATCAGAAGGAGCACAGGACTGTGGCCGAGGACCTTTGACACTTTGGCCATCGAGGAAGTGCAGTGACTTTGCACACAAAAAACCATGAGCATCGACACCATTGCAGTCATGTAACCTCATCTACAAAGTATCATATTTAACAAGAAAATTAGGAAAGATTTACCACACTTTATCTTCACACAAAAGACCTGAAAATCTAGAAAGAAGTGAGAGTCACATTGAAATACTTAGTGAATCAACCAAAAAAATTGGATAAAATATCAGCTATGGGTCCAGAGAGATAGTCCAGTGGGTAGGGTGCTTGCCTTATGCATGGTCAACCTGGATTCCATCCCAGCACCCTTTATGGTCCTCTGAGTACCACCAGGAATGATCCCTGAGTGCAGAGCAAGGAGTAAGCCCTGAGCATTGCTGAGTATGAGTCAGAAACAAAGCAATAATTCATTAAAAACACCAACTAGGGGCGGAGTGTTAGCACAGCGGATAGGGCATTTGCCTTGCACGCGGCCGACCCGGGTTCGATCCCGGCATCCATATGGTCCCCGAGCTCCGCCAGGAGTAATTCCTGAGCGAAGAGTCAGGAATAACCCATGATGGTCGCCGGGTGTGACCCAAAAAAGAAAAAAAGCAAGTAGCATCAATGCTATAAAATTCTAAAATGGGGGGGGGGGGAGGGGGGGGGGGGGTTGGGTGGCCGGGGGGCGGCTGGGTTGTTCCGCCCGTGGCCCGGCCGCGGGGGGGGCTGAGTGCAGACCGGGGGCCCAAAAAAAAAAAAAAAAATAAAAAAAAATTCTAAAATGGGTAATAAGATGGAGAGCAATTAAAAGAGGTTTTGTGACTTGTTGGTGAAAAAGGGTCTCCCCAAGGAATGAAAACCTGGGCTGAAATCTAAATGGCATTAAAACCTCAGGCTGACTCTCCGGGCGTTGCTACGGGAGCAGGGACCACTGAACAGCTGCAGGACGGTCCTAGAGGACCTGCCGGGTCCCGGCGACTGCTCCGGGCTTTTATTCTTAATGCAGTAGATGCCAAGGGAGGTTTCCAAGGCAAGAGATAAGATTGATTGACATTTTAAAAGATCATTCTATAAGAAAATAAAAAGGACAAGGAAATCTGGATAGCTCTATATTTATTAAAGACAATGAATTCATAATATAAAATTTTCCATCCAGATGGTTTCACTGGTAAATTCTATCCAATATTTAAGGAATAAATAATGCCAACCCTACACAAACTTTTTCAGAAAACAGAAGAGCAAATACTCCAGCTCACTTATTGAACCCGCATAATCCTTCTACTGGGAACTTCTGCATAGCCATTGGCAAAATAGTGGCTTAAACAAAACAAAAACAACAATGGTGTTGATGATGATGATGGTATTGGGGTTGGTGATGATGATGGTATTGGGGAGAAGGTCAGGAATATTTTTTCCTTGTTGTGGAGATGACTCCTGGTATTGCTGGGAGAACTGAGTCCTTCGGGTTACCAGGGACAACCCTAGTTGGTCATAATCTGGGGTAAGGCCAGAGGTGTCAGAAGTAGGAATCAGGGATCAAAGAACATTCTGGACTCCTAGGGATAGGAATTGGGATAGGCCCCAGTGGGTTGGTCTGTCTATGTCCCACAGAGCCTGGGGCCTCTGCTGGATGGGGCTGGAGGGGGCAGGTGTGAGGTCAAAGGTCTGGATGGCATAAAATGATTGAAAACTGGGTAAGCACTTTCTCTCCTTTTCCCCACAGTTGCCCAGTTCCCTCAGAGCTTTGCGACATCAGCTGGAAAGGTTTCTGACATACCCACTCGACCAGGCGCTGCTGGAGTATCCAAGCGGCCGAAGAGGAAGTTCTGTTCCAACTTTGGAAGTGCACCTCCACCCACGTGTGCCCAGATTCAGAGAAGAGAATTATTTTCTCACTCAATGAGAAGTAGCAAGGACTTCGGGGTACTCCCAATATACTGATTCTAACACCTCACAAAGACCTCCAAGAGGGCCACGGCGATAACATAGCGTGCTTATAGCCTTGCATGCAGCTGACCCGGGTTTGATCCTTGGCATCCCGTGTGGTCTCCCCCGAGCACCGCCAGGGTGTCTGAGTGCTGAGCCAAGAGTAACCCCTGAGCATTGTTGGGTGTGACCCCAAAAAGCAAAAATAAACAAATAACGGTGCAAAAATCCTTAACAAAGCAGTATCAAATCAACTATAAAAATGTATTAAAAGGGTTGAAGCGACAGCAGAGGAGGTGAGGCTATTTCCTTACAGGTACCAACGCTGGTTAGAGTCCCAGCACTGCACTGGTCCCCTGAGCTCCATCAGGAGTGCTCTCTGACAGCAAAGCCAAGATTAAGCCTAACCACTGCTGAGTGTGGCCCCCAGAAAAAGAAAGGAAAGAAAGGAAAAATACATATGTGTTGCAGGACTCCTCTAAGAGCCTCTGCATCTGCTCTGAATTGCCTCCTGCAAAATCACTTCATAGATAAGGGGGTAGTCTAAATGTGGCAGTTTATCTGACCATGTATTCTGTACTAGCTGGTATAAATATTCTCTCATGCTACCACAATCATCGTGGGACTAGCTAGATCTTACCAGCTTATTTGCCTGGCCACCGTTGGATCCCTAAGTAATTAGACCAGGGAGAAATGCTGTTTGCCTCCAAGCAAGCAAGCATGGCTCCCTGATAACTCAAAGGCAACTAAAATACAAAACTACCGTGAAGTAGACAGGACTTGTGAAGGCTTGGAGAAATATTTAACTGGCATTAGTATTAGTCTTTGGTACAGAGACATGCCATCTCAGAAACCCTCTTCTCTACCCTATAAAGGCTTTTCCAGGCAGATCTTGGCTCAAGACATTAGCATATAAAAAGACATTAGGTGAGGGTACCTGAGGGCATTTGACCCTCCCTGCCAGGGGAAGTTACATTTAGCTTACAGCTCCTCCCAGCTCTGCTAGGAGGCTTTGAATTAGCTCTGGGCCCTTGTAAACAGCCAGAAGGTCTCCTGAAGTTGCTACATTTCTATAGAGCTATTTTCCTGTTCTCATCTCTAGATAGCCCAGCCCAAAATGGGCTGGGCTGGGGAGTTTGGGCGGATTTCTATCTATAAAATAAGCTGCAAGAAGAAAGAAGCTCTCTCTTTTTTCCCCCTTTTTTGCCATTTCGGCTTCCCTTGGCATTTTTTTTTTTTTTTTTTGCTTTTTGTCGATGCTCAGGGGTTACTCCTGGCTCTGCACTCAGGAATTACTCCTGGCATTGCTCAGGGGACCATATGGGATGCCGGGGATCGAACCCGGGCCTTCACAGGCCAGCCGCGTGCAAGGCAAACGCCCTACCTGCTGGTCTATCGCTCTGGCCCCCTTGGCGTTTTGCTTCTCCGTCCCTCTCCATTCTCTGTTGGGCCTCAACACGTGGTGGCAGCCATCTTGGCCTACACCTGGCTGGGGCCTAGCTGGGAACCCAGAGCCCGGAGGTTTTCCCTGCTCTTGGATTGTATATTGGAACCTGTGATAGTAAAGCCCTTTTAAAACCGACATCGGATTCCTGAGTCTTCATCCATTCCCGCCCGGCTCGGAGGTAGAAGGGAACTCACTTCCCGCACTGTCGGAGACTCCAGCGGTGATCCCCAACACATATATTTATATTAAAAGAAGAAAAAACATTGTTCATAGGAATATAAAAGCTTGATGTTTAAAATAAGCAAACCATTTCATTTAATTTTACATTAATGTTAAAGGAGAAAAATCTTTAAGATCACGTCAATAGATGTAGAAAAAGAACATTTGACAAAATCAACCCATTTCTGATTTTAAAGCAGAAGCTTTCAAACTTATTTGGTCTGCAACTTCCCTTTCAGAAAATAAATTGCTTAGTCTCCTCCTGAAAATTTACCTTATGCAAATAAAAAAAATACCCTCTGAATTGCAACCGGAGCCTGCTACTGTCACCTTGACTCCCAGATACCCTCTGGATTGCAACCGGAGTCTGCTACTGTCACCTTGATGCCCAGGGCTGCCGTGAGGGAGTGGGGTGGTAGTGCCCACTTGAGAAATGCTGATTTTAAAAACAAGAAAACAAAATGTTTCAGCAAACCAAGAACCAAACATTTCCTCAGTTTGATAAAGAATGTCTACGATAAATGTGTAGATAATATTACAGTCAGTGAAAGTGAGCAAGTGCTTTCATCCTGAACAAAGCAAATACATGGGACTGAGAGACAGTAGGGGTAGGGTAGGGTAGGGTAGGGGTAGGGTAGGGTAGGGTAGGGTAGGGTAGGGCAGGGCAGGGTGGGGCAGGGCAGGGCAGGGTAGGGTAGGGTAGGGTAGGGTAGGGGTAGGGCAGGGCAGGGCAGGGTAGGGGTAGGGTAGGGGTAAGGGCAGGGCAGGGCAGGGCAGGGTAGAGGGTAGGGCAGGGCAGGGAGCAGGGCAGGGCAGGGTAGGGCAGGGCAGGGCAGTGTAGGGTAGGGTAGGGTAGGGGCAGGGCAGGGGGTAGGGTAGGGCAGGGCAGGACAGGGCAGGGCAGGGTAGGGTAGGGAGGGTAGGTAGGGCAGGGTAGGGTAGGGCAGGGCAGGGCAGGGCAGGGCAGGGCAGGGAGGCAGGGCAGGGCAGGGGTAGGGGGTAGGGTAGGGTAGGGGCAGGCAGGGCAGGGCAGGGGCAGGGCAGGGGGGGTAGAGTTAGGGTAGGGTAGGGTAGGGCAGGGCAGGGTAGGGTAGGGGCAGGGCAGGGTAGGGTAGGGCAGGTAGGGCACTTGCCTTTCAGGTTCAATCCCTGGCATCCTATATGGCACCTGAGCCTCTCCAGGAGTGATCCTTTACCCTGAGTGCTTAAGAGTAAGCACCTAAGCACATCCAGGTTTGGCCCAAGCCAAAATAATTATAAGAAGAAGGTATATATGGATGCGCTCATCACTTCCTATTCAACATTGCACTGGGAAGTCTAGCCAGTTCAATAAGGCAATAAAGGAAAAAAAATAGTATTCAAAGGGTGGAAAGGATGGAGTAAAATTGGTTTCATTTGTAGACAACATAGTTGCTTGTAGAGAAAATCTTGTTTTGTTTTTGTTTATGAGTCACAACCAGAGTGCTCAGGGTTTATTCCTGGCTCTGAGTTTAGAACTACTTGTGGAGGGCATTGAGGGACCACATGGTTGACTGAGTGCAAGGCAGGCCTCTGACCCTCTGTGCTATCTCTCCAGCACCTATAGAAAAATGTTAAGGGATTCCTAAAACAACTACCAAATCTAAGAGTGAAATTTAGTATCATTGTATTCCATACATCATCAGTATGAGATTAGAATAGTGAAACGAAAAAGCATTTATAGTAGCACAGAAATGTGAAGTATTTAGACAAAGCAGATAAAGCAAAAGACATGTCAGGCCTTTAGATAGAAAACAATAAGTCAGTGTTGCAGAAAAGAGGGTCTAAGTAAATGGACTGATAGACTGTGTTCGTTGATTGAAAAGCTCAATATTCTTGAGATGTCCTATGCCTAAACAGACTTATAGGTTCAGAGAAACCTCGGTGAAAATCCTGGCAAGTTTTCTATTGTTAAACTAACAAGCTAATTCTAAACTATGGAGCATGAAATAGAAATAGAATAGCCAGGGCTATTTTGAAGAAAACAAGAACAACCTGATCCAAAGATAAACTTTAAAATTAGCTTTATAATAAAATAAAAATTAGCTTTTAAATTCCTATGCTCATGGCAGTACTGTTCACAACAGCCCTTGTCTGGGAACTATCCAACGATCCAAGAACAGATGAGAAGATAAAGAAGTCATGGCAGGGGCCGAAGCAATGGTCCAGCAGATAAGGCGTTTGCCTTGCAAGTGGCTGACCCGGGTTCAATCCCTGGCATCCCATATGGTCCCCCGAGCACTGCCAGGAATAATTCCTGAGTGCAGAGCCAGGAGTAACCCCTGAGTATTGCCGGGTATGACCTGAAAAGAAAAAAAAAAGTAATGGCAGCTACATGCAGTGGAGTACTACTCAGCCATGATAAATCCTGCACTTCAGTGCTACGTGTATGGTACTTCACTCACTCTGCTAAGTGAGGGAGTCACAGGAGGACACATTCCAAGTGAGGGCTCTCATATGAGGAAGAAAGAAACAAAGTGAGCAGCAGGCTGGAGCAGGGAGAGCCTTCCAAGTCACAGGGCTGTCTGTGCAAAGGCCCTGATGCAGAGGTCATCTCATTTTCTGGGCTTGGTTTTGTTTATTTTATTACTTATTTATTTAGGCTTTGGGGCCACACTCAGCAGTGCTCAAGAGCCACTCCTGGCTCTGTGCTCAGGGCTCACTACTGGGACCATCAGGGCTCAAGGGACCAGCTATGGTGTCAAGAATTCAACTGAGGGGGCTGGAGGCGATAGCCCAGCAGGTAGGGCGTTGCCTTGCAAGCGGCTGGCCTGCGCATGCCCGGGTTCGATCCCCGGCATCCCATATGGTCCCCCGAGCACCGCCAGGAGTAATTCCTAAGTGCAGAGCCAGGAGTAACCCCTGAGTGTCGCCGGGTGTGACCCACCCCCTAAACAAAAAGAAAAAAAAGAATTCAACTGAGGTCAGCCACACACAAAGCAAGTACCTAACCCAGATCTATGTCTCTGGCCACAGCATCATGAGTTCTGGGACAGTGCGGAAGGAGAGGGAAGAGACGAGCAGAGAGATTTCCCTCCGGGCTCACAACTCTCCATGTGCTTGGGGTGCGGGACACACATGTGAACCCTCCCTGACACTCTTCAGGTCAGCAATGGAGAAGGAGGAAAAGGGCTGGAGATGTGGGGTGGAGGGGTAGGGAAGAAAGGAGAGTACCAAGGCCCCTGAAGCATTGCGTGCCCAGAGTGAAAGAGGAAGCTCCAAAGTCAGCAACAAGTAGCCCAGTCAGTTCTGTGCCCGATGCCCTGCGTGAAGGCAGGGTTTTATCTTCAGGGAGTGGGAATGAAAGAGGAGGCCTCAGTCTCCCCTCCGTTTCCAGCTGATGGAAGCAGTCCCATTTTCAGTGCCCCAATCCTACCTTTTTATTTTTCGCTTCCTAAGCATTCCCTGGGCTCCTGCTGATAAACAGGAAGTTAACAATTGTCCAGCATAAAATTCTGCCCCAGAGTTTAGGCTCTCCGGAGGCTAAGATAATGGGCAATACCTAACCGCAAATGACCAGACCGCTCTGACTCTTGCATTCTCTGCAACCTTCTTGTCAAATGATAAGAAATGCAAAGACCCTAATTTTAATGTCAAAGGCCTTACACACACACACACACAAAAAAAAAAAAAAACCTGCCCTGCATTTTCTGTAAAACAAAGACCCAGTTTTCCCAGGGCCCTGCCCCCAAACTGAGCCAGTTTACTTAGTCCTATACTAGGTTCCTCCCCCACCTGGGGAGTTCCTTTCCCTTTCTCTTCTACTTTCCAATAAGCTTTTCTACTTCCCAACTTTAAGTCTGTGCGTTTCTAATACTCAATATTTTCATGAACCTGGATCCACGGACTAACTCTGAAACCTGCCGCCTGCGCAGCCACTCCCGCGTTGTAAGCGAGATAAGCAATGGCGGCCCGCCAGGACTCACGTGTGCACAGTCTCTGTGTATGAATGCGCCATGCGTGTTCGTGCCTGTATCTGTGCGTCCTAGTGTGCGCCTGTTTCTGGGTGAGTGGACGTGTGTCCACTTTGTCTTGCGGACGGTGTGTGCTTGCTGTTGCCAGCAGGGCACTGTTGAGGGTGTCTGGTGTAGGTGCGGGTTGCAGGAGGCGAGTGCAAGCTCCTTGTGTGTTTGCACACTCTGGGTATGTCTGGACTGTCAGAGGGAGTGGGTGGCTGTGGCGACACAGCTCACTAGTGGCCCCTGCTCTTCATACGACCCCCCACTGCTGTTCCTGACGTTGTCTGTCACCCTCCCCCTGCCATCTGTCTTCCTGCCCAAGGATCAGGCTTATGTGTTTGACACCCTGGGGAGTTCTTGGCCTTCTTGCCCTAGCTCTATTGACAGGCCTCAGGCCTAGCATCCTGGTCCTACTTGAGTCAGGGTTGACCAACATCCTCATGGACCAGGGATGACCGGCAATGTGCTCGCAGCTTAGCTTGGTTCTGCCTCTGTATGCTCTCTCCGGCCCCCACTCCCCGCTCCCGCTCCCCTTCCCAGGCTGCTCTCAGCTCCAGACTCTGAATCACACTGGCAGAGATCACGGGGCAGGGCCCCTTCGCATTTCCTCATGCCTTTTCACCTCAGCAGGCAGAGATAGGAGGCCCCTGGGAAAGGGTACTAAGGAAAACAGTCTGCACTGAAACCACGAAGACCTTTGAAATACAGGACTCCACTGAGGGGTCCGGAAAGCCTTTGTGATGCAGAATTCCAGGCCCAGTCGGGATCCCTGGGAGGAGAGATGTCAGGGCTGCCGGGACTAAGCCTGCAATAAGAACTTGAGAATGAGCTATCAGAAATGCAAAGTGCCTCCGTTGCCCCCAAACACTGCCCCACCAGAAAAGCCGGGGCAACTCCTGCTTGTGTAGAGAATTCCAGACCAAGGCAATTGCAGAAACCCCTAACTTAAGCGTGCCCCAAAGGAACTGAGCTCTCCTTCCACTCTTTCTTGAGTGCTAAACTCTCTTCTTATTTCCTGAAATTCTTTTCTGCCAGAAAGTGACATTCCTGGAAAACCTGGGTGGAATCTAGGACTGTCTTAACTTTCCTGAAAAGAGCAATTCCTCGCTCCGGCCTGAGTTTCACGGCTCCTTGATAAACTGGGGGCAGAGACTGTTGCCCACGCTGACCAGACCAGTGATGTCGTTTGAGAAGCGTGTGGAACTGGTGAACTATGCAGTTGTTCAAAGCTGATTTCCACCATCCTCAATCTCCTAGCCTCTTCCCTAGCACCCAGGCGGGAGAGAGAAAGCAGAAACTCCGGTGTCAGACTGTCACCTCCCTGGTCCCCAGCAAAGTCACCTACAACCACTCCAGCCCCCTGCAGCTTCCCATTCTCTTCTCTGGGGTCTCCATAGCTCTGGGAAACAAACATTCCCCACCTTTGCACTTGGCCTCTTAGTCCACACCCAGGAGCTAACAGAAGGAGTTTGAGGGGCCAGAGCGATAGCCCAGCGGGTAAGGAGTTTGCCTTGCATGCGGTCTCCCTGTGACGGCCTGGGTTCGATCCTCGGCATCCCATACGGTCCCCCGAGCACCGCCAGGAGTAATTCCTGAGTGCAGAGCCAGGAGAAACACCTGAGCATTGCCAGGTGTGACCCCAAAAAGCAAAAAAAAATATATATATATATTTAAAAAAAAATTCAGGAGTTTGAGAAAATGGGGCAGTTTGAGAAAATGGCTTCTCAACTCTGAAGGTAGGATGTAGGGGTGCCAGAGGGTACCCCAATGGACTAGTTTTTCTGTGGGGGGGGTGAGCAGTATTTCCAAGACTAAAGGGGTGTTAGGGAGCCCGGAGGGTGATGGGGTCTGAGGCATTTAGGCATTTGCAAGGTGGACTCCTGGAGAGTCTCTCTGGGGGAGAGGGAGGGGTGGCACCTCCCATTTCTCTGGCGCTCTCTATGCCAGCTGCGATGCTGAGTGATGATCTCACTGAGTAAGGGTGAGATGGTGGAGGGAGGCTGGACAGGAGGCTGCTGTCCAAAGTCCCTGAGTGCAACCCTCAGGTCTGAATCCCGAGTGGGGCCCTCAAGCTTCCACTGAGGGGGCCGCCTCTACACTGAGGGGTGGCGGCCCCTCAGTGTAGAGGGCCAAGTGTAGTCATGGAAACAGTCTTCCCCAGGGGTCCTGCTCTCCTTTTCCCCTGTGAGGGATCAAGTGTCTCAGCAATTCCATTCCTCAGACCCAGGAGACACTCTGTAACCTCACATGGAGAAGTAAGAGCCCTTGGGTCCCCCAAAATGAAAGACTCAATGACTAGAGGGCCCTGACTAGACCCGCTGGTTGCTGGACATGAGGACACAGAGTCTGTTGACCTGTCCACGGTCTCAGAGGCCCACTGTGTATGGCCCATCGCTTCATGGCTCTCTGATTTAGTGCTGAGAGCTAAGTTAAGCATAAGTCCATGGAAGTGGGGACCGCGGTCCCTGGTCACCCAGGTGAGGTCACCACCTTGCAGTGAACGCGTTGTAGGGCCTGATGGCTCAGGTGCTGTGGAGTCGGAGAGGAAGTGCGGGAAGAAAGTCCAGGGTGTGAAGAGGGACCTTTCCTGTCCCGGCAGCATCTCCCACCTCGCCTGAACAGCCCACACCCCCCCGGACTCCCATCATTCAGATCTGCCCACGGTCTGCCCACGGTCATGGCAAACCGTAGGCATGGGGGTGTGGGGGAGGGGGCGCTGCTCTGAGCAAGCAGTGGGGCAGGAACGCAGGCAGAAATGAGCCTGGAGCCCCACGAAGGGGCGGAGTGAGGCAGGGAGAGCGCTCCAGGGAGCAGCTGGTAGGTTTGCAGGTCAAAGGCATATCCTAAAAGATGTGTCACCGCAATCACAGTGACAACAGTGGCTGTGGCTCTGAGGACTGGGACTTTTCAGAATATACATACACTTGCTATCATTTAACTGTCATAGAAGTCTACCAGTGGATGCTGTAAAGAACCGGGCACAAAACCAAGACTGGCAGAAGACAAATAGGAGCTGCTTTAGTGCCACTAACCAACTTTCCTCCCCAGCCCAGAGCTGTGCGTAGGAACTGCCCTTGTGCTAATCACAGCCCTGCCTACCAGCCTGTCTCTCCTGCTTCTCACTGTCTCCCCCACACCCGCCAGAAATTCCTGAATGCATCAGGTTGCTAACATGTGCCAATATGGGCCATGGGTGGGCTTCAACAAGGAAAATTAATTTTCTCACAGTCCTGGGCTTGGTGTCCAAGACCAACAACAGGTGTCTGTATTTTGGTCTTTGAGGGGCCTCTCCTGCAGGCTGGCAGGCATTGCCTCCTTCCTGTGTTTCACAGGACCCTCCCTCCATGCGAGCACCTACCTAGAGTATTTCTTGGGTCTAAATTCCTTCCTCTTATGAAGACAATAGTCCGGTTGGATTGAGCAACCGCCCCCCCACCCCACACACACACATACTCAAGACTTCCTTTCAGTAATATAATTTTCTCTAGGACCCTATCTCCAAAGACAGCTACATTCTGGGTTTAGGGCTTCAACACAGAAATTTGGGTTTTTGTTTTTTTTTTTTTTGCTTTTTTGGGTCACACCCGGCGACACTCAGGGGTAACTCCTGGCTCTGCACTCAGGAACCACTCCTGGCGGTGCTCAGGGGACCATATGGGATGCCGGGGACCCGAACCGGGCGGCACAGGCTGGCAGCATGCAAGGCAAACGCCCTACCCGCTGGGCTATTGCTCCTGCCCCTCAACACAGAAATTTTGGGGAGACGATTTAACTTGTAATGCCAGCTTGCTTCTCCTGCTCTTGTTGCTTTCCTCTCTCCCTACAACTTTACACACATTCCTCTTCCTCCCCGAAGACTTCCCATTTACCATCCAAACTAAACCAAACGTCTTGGCCTCCAGGAAGTCTTCCTGGAGGAAGACTGCCACCCTGCACCCATGGCACACAGAACCCACTAGCTGATGAAGTGTGCCTCGTTCCATTTGCCCTTGTAAGCAAGTTTGTTTGTCCTGCTGGGGGATGATCCAGAGAAAGAGAGAGACACCGGACCTCATCCGTTGCCCTTTGGTATTATTAGTGTATGTCTGTTTTTACAGAAATATCTCCTGGCTTTGATTCTCATAGGGCACATGTCACAGGCCCTGCTTCTTCCTGAGAGGAGCTGGGGAGCCAGGACTCAAAAACTGATCCTGATTCCTTCCTGAATTTTTTAAGGCTTTTCCTTCCTGAAATTTTAAACAAGAATTTGGATCATGCCCAGGAGTTAGTACTGACTCTGAGCTAAGGGATCATTCCTGGTCATGCTTAGGGGTTCATAAGGGATGCTGGGGATCAAACCCACCTCAGACACATGCAAAGCATATGCCCTACCCTTGTCCTATGACTCTGGCCCCATCTCCCATGGTTGTACTTTATCTATGAACTTTTACTGGGAAATACATCTCTCTTTTCTCTGGGCTCCAAAATTATGAAAGTTCCTGTTTTTTTTTTTTTAATTATCTATCTAGGGTCTTGAGCAATAGTCCAGCAGGTAGGATGTTTGCCTTGTATGTGGCTGACCCAGGTTTGATCCCTGGCATCTCATATGGTCCCCTGAGCACTGCCAGGAGTATTTACTGAGTGCAGAGCAAGGAGTAACCCCTAAGCATCTTTAGGTGTGACCAAAAAGAAAAAAAAGAAAGAAAGAAAGAAAGAAAGAAAGAAAGAAAGAAAGAAAGAAAGAAAGAAAGAAAGAAAGAAAGAAGAAAGAAAGAAAGAAAGAAAGAAAGAAAGAAAGAAAGAAAGAAAGAAAGAAAGAAGAAAGAAAGAAAAGAAAGAAAGAAAGAAAGAAAGAAGAAAGAAAGAAAGAAAGAAAGAAAGAAAGAAAGAAAAAAGAAAAAATTGTACCTGAATGTTCATAGTTGCATTATTTGTAAAAGTCAAATTAGAAAAACAATCTACATATCCATCAACTGATGAGTGGATTGACTTGGGGTCTATGCAAATAATGGAATATTGATTGACAATGAAAAGTACTCAAATCTGGTGAGATATTGATTCATCTGTGCTACAACACAGATGCAGCTTGAATGTGTTTTTCAGAGCATATGCAGCTGGTCATAGAGGCCCACAAAGTGTGTGATTCTATTTTATGAAATACCCAGAGAAGGAAAACACATATAAAAATAAATTAAATTAGAGCTAAGGGAATTGGTAGAAAATTTAAGTGACTGTCAATAGGGAAAGAAATTTTTTGGGCATTCCAGACATCTCATCAAGTAGATGGGAGCAACTGGTTTCTCAACTCTGAAAGTAAATCAACAATAATCATAGATTTTACACCTCAAGTGGTTGAATTGTGTGGGAAATAGATCCCAAAAGACCTGTTTAGGGGCTAGAGAGATAGTACAATGGATAAGGCACTAACCTTCATGCAGCTGACCAGGATTCGATCCACAGAACCACATATGGTCCCCTGAGCCCTGCTAGGTGGTCCAGAGAACAGAGTCAGAAATGAGCCTTGAGCATGGCCCAAAACCAGTCAAACAAAATAGACCAGTTAAATAAAAAGTAGAGCAGCACTAGCGTTATAGCACTGTATCAGGGGCCGGAGTGATAGTCAGCGGGTAGGGCATTTGCCTTGCATGCGGCTGATCCGAGTTTGATTCCTGGCATCTCATATGGTCCCCTGAACACTGCCAGGAGTAATTCCTGAGTGCAGATCCAGGAGTAACCCCTGAGCATTGCCAGGTGTAACCCAAAAAGCAAAAAAAAAAAAAAAAAAAGGACTGGGGGCGGGCGATAGCCCAGCGGATAGGGCGTTTGCCTTGCACGCGGCTGGCCTGTGCCGGCCGGGTTCGATCCCGGCATCCCATATGGTCCCCGAGCACCGCCAGGGGTAATTCCTGAGTGCAGATCCAGGAGTAACCCCTGAGCATTGCCAGGTGTAACCCAAAAAGCAAAAAAAAAAAAAAAAAAAAAAAAAAAAGACTGTGGCAGGTCAGTTTTCCTTTCTCCCAAGTCATGCCTCGGCCTAAGAGGGCCACTCCTGGTGATTCTCAGCCTGACAGGCCAGTGATCCAATGGAGGACCGAGGATGCCCTGTTGTCTGGGGTGGCTGTACTCAGAGGACACCAGAGCTTTACCTAGAGCTGCTCAGGGAGCCTTGTGGGGCTAGGAATCCTTTACTGTCTCCCCAGCTCTGTCCTTTCCTTGACATTTTAATCAGGAGGGATCGGAGACCTGGACAATCCGCATAACACTGTCCACGCAGTACTGGTTCTGCATGTCAGACTTAAAAGCTTATGCTCTGCTGCCTCCTATTTGATTCTTTTTTTTTTTTTTTTTTTTTTATTTTTTTTGCTTTTTGTGTCACACCGATAATGCTCAAGGGTTACTCCTGGCTCTGCTCTCAGGAATTACTCCTGGCAGCGCTCAGGGACCATATGGGATACAGGGGATTGAACTCAGGACAGCCACATGCAAGTAAATATCTACCAGCTGTACTATTGCTCTGGCTCCATTTATTTTTTGTTTTTAAATTTGTTTTTTTTTGTTGGTACTCAGGGCTTGCTCCTGTACCTAGGGATCATATCTGGTAGTGCTCGTTGGATCATATGGAGTGCCAGGAATAAAATCTGGTTACTGTACTATGTCCTTGGACTCTGTTATTTTTCAAATAATCATTCAATTTTGCCTTATTTTCTCTCTCCCTCCCCACCCCCATCTGGCAGTGCTCAGGACTTATACTTGCACTTAGGGATCACTCCTACTGCTGCTTGAGAGACAATATGGGATGCTGGGGATCGAACCTGGGCTGACCTCACTCATGGCAAGCACCTTATTCCCTGTACTATCTCTCTCGCCCCATTTAATATTTTCAAAGCTTTTGAGGGTTTGGGAGATAGCACTGGGGTCAGAGTTGATGCTTTATATTCTTTTTTTTTTTTTTTTTTTGCTTTTTGGGTCACACCCGGCAATGCTCAGGGGTTACTCCTGGCTCTGCACTCAGGAACCACTCCCTGGCGGTCTGCGGGGGACCATATGGACACGGGAGTTGAACCCGGGCTCGCACAGGCGCGCCGTGCAAGGCAAACGCCCTACCCGCTGGGCTATCGCTCTGGCCCTGATGCTTTATATTCTTAGGACCCTGGCTTGGCTTCGGGTGTGGCCCTGGTGACCCCAGTGCCCAGTACCACAGGTGCTGAGCAGTACCACATCCTCAAGTCCTAACATGAAACAGTCATTCCAGGTTGTCAGGTACTGCCAGGAGCAGTCCTGGGCCTCCCTGAGCACGTGGGATTGCCCACACCTTTCCCACAAAACTTTCAGTTGCATTGATTTTCACTTTTCTTTTTTGTAATTTCAACCTGATCTTTCTTATTTCTTCTTCTTATAATTTGGAGTTCATGGGGGCGGGGTGATAGCTCAGCGGGTAGGGCGTTTGCCACGCGGCCGGCCTATGCCCGCCCGGTTTGATCCCCCGGCATCCCATATGGTCCCCCCCGAGAACCGCCAGGAGTAATTCCTGAGTGCAGAGCCAGGAGTAGCCCCTGAGCGTCACGGGTGTGGCACAAAAAGCAAAAAAAAAAATAATAATAATAATAAAAATAATTTGGAGTTCATCCACTCTTCTGTTTCTAGTCCATGTAAAATGGTGCGTGTGGGGGCTGGGGGTGGATGTGTCAGGGATAGAGCCCAGGGCTTTACATGTAAAAGGCATGTGCTCTACCGCTGAGCTGTTTCTAGTTCTGAAGGTGGAAGTTGATGATATTGGTTTGGAATTATGTTTTCTTTTCCAATATAGGTGCCCCCCAAAATAATCTCCTTGATTAATATTTTTGGTATCATCAGCAAAATTCTGATATATTGGTATTATTTTCATTCAATTCAAATTACTTTATTATGTTCGTTCTGCTTCCATTCACCCATCAGTTATTTAGATGTTTTTATTTATATGTAGTTATATATGTGTATATGATTATATACAAAATTGTATAAATATATGTTCATGTTAATTTGATACATTTATATATTATCGATTGTTATTGCAATGATAAATAGCACCTCCTCTATCATATTATATAATTAGTTCATTTTAGTGGCTGGGATTATTTACTCTAAGCTTTTAGAAAACCTGATTATAGTACAATATTGTTTTCTATATTTTTTACAGTAATTAGATTATTTTTTATAAATAAGATACTTTATCTAAACACCGTGGTTTATAAAGCTGCTCATAACACTGTTGTTCTGGGCTTTTGAGGTGCGAATACCATTTCCCCCACCAAAGCAACCTTCCCTCCGCTGCTGTCCCCGTTTACCAAACCACCCTTCAAGTCTGTCCATTTATCAGGCACTCAATAACTTATTGCTTGTTTCAACTAAAAGTCTAAAGGCATTATCAAAAAATAATTCAGTAAGGGGCCGGAGCAATAGTCCAGCGGGTAGGCGTTTGCCTTGCGCGCGCCGGCCCATGCCGGCCAGGATTTGATCCCGGCATCCCATATGGTCCCCGAACTCCGCCAGGAGTAATTCTTGAGTGCAGAGCCAGGAGAAACCCCTGAGCATCGCCAGGTGTGACCCAAAAAAAAAGCAAAAAAAAAATCAGTAAAAGAAAATATGTGAAATTGTTATATCTCATCACTGGGCTGTTAAGTACTTGTCTTAGTATTTACTAACCTGTTGCTAATTAAACCTTCAGTGTTACTGTTTTTATTTGTTGAATTTAGTTGGTTTGTATGCTACTTCCCCATGTAATTTGTGCTCTTACTGAAATTTCAGTATTGATGAATTTGGAGTTGTCACTCGGCCACATATATGGCTACGCAGTCCAGAACACTTTAGGACCTATGGTACTGGCCAGTGAGTTAGAAAAAATCCCAAAGTTCTCAACCTGGACACCAGGAATACCTGAAAATGTTCAGTTAGGTGTCTCTGCAGAGAGTATTAGTGAAGCAGTGAAGATGAACCATTGGTATAGCTGCAATTGTGGGGTGTGGGTGAGGGCGTCAGGGTTTTTGCAGCGTGGGGACTTAGCCCACTCCCCACTGAGGGCACCCCTCTAGTTATCAAGACCAGTGTGTCTGTGGATTTTAGCTGCTCGGCATACTTCTCCTTAGGGCAGGGCCAGAGGGTGAGTCAATGTGGTAGAAGCTGTGGGTCTGGAGCCATATATATATTTGCTTTTTTGGGTCACACCGGCGATGCTCAGGAGTTTCTCCTGGCTCTGCACTCAGGAATTACTCCTGGCGGTGCTCGGGGACCATATGGGATGCAGGGGGATCGAACCCGGACCAGCATGGGCTGGCCGTGGAGCCAGATTTCTAAGGTTTATTTTCTACTCACTTTGAAGTTTATGCCTATAAGCGTACAACAAAATATACTTTCTAGATCTGAAGGGCTCAAGCACATGGTCCTCAGCACTTTATAGCTTTCCTAGCACTTCCGGGCATACTGTATCTTGATGCTCTACAGCCTCACCAAGTAGCACCACCACCACCCCTCCAAAATAAAAACAAAACAAATTTTTTAAAAAATATATTCTACGACTGTTGGATAAAGGGTATTAGATGTCAAATGTTCCTGATTTCCCGCTGGGCTGTTCTGTCAAGTATTAAGAAAGGAATATTGGGGCGGGGCGATAGCCCAGCGGGTAGGGGCGTTTGCCTTGCAGCGGCTGGCCTGTGCCGGCCTGGGTTCGATCCCGGCATCCCATATGGCCCCGAGCACCGCCAGGAGTAATTCCTGAGTGCAGAGCCAGGAGAAACCCCTGAGCATTGACCCCAAAAAGCAAAAAAAAAAAAAAAAAAAAAAAGAAAGGAATATTGAGATATCTCCAATCTACGATTGTAGATTTTCCCAGTAATACTTGTAATTCTGTTGATAGAAATTAAATGTATATTTAATGTAGGTTTATTACATCCAACATATAATTGGATCTTATTTTGAATAATCTGGGTTTTTGACCTGTGGTTTACAAATCATTTACGTTTAACAGGGCTATTAATATCACAGCAGAGCCTGGCAAGCTACCCGTGTCGTATTTGATATGCCAAAATACCAGTAACAATTATAGACCTCATTCCCATGACCTGATGGAATGGCTTGAGGCTCTTTATGTTCCTGGAGCAAGCAGGTGCCCTTGGGCTCTACTTGCATGAGACAGGACATATGGAGATGTTACTGGTGCCGCTCGAGCAAATCGATGATGAGCGGGGAAGACAGTGACGGTGACAGTGATTGATATCACTGAGTTTAAGTATACCTTTTTTTTTTTGATTTTTGCTTTTTGGGTCACACCTGGCCATGCTCAGGGGTTACTCCTGGCTCTGCACTCAGGAATTACTCCTGGCAATGCTCAGGGGGGACCATATCGGATGCCAGGGATTGAACCCAGGTCCTACTGCTTGCAAGGCAAATGCCCTACCTGCTGGACTATCACGCTAGCCCTTAGAGTATAGCTTTTGGCTAGTTATTTTTCCATTTGTCACTTTTTTGTTTTTTTGCCTTTTTTTGGGTCACACCCGGCAATTCTCAGGGGTTTCTCCTGGCTCTGCACTCAGGAATTACTCCCTGGCGGTGCTCTGGGGGCCATATGGGATGCCGGGGATCAAACCCTGGCTGGCATGAGCCGGCCACATGCAAGGCAAATGCCCTACCCGCTGGGCTACCACTCCAGCCCCGATTGTCACATTTTTTTTTAACCAGTTTTTCTTCTGTTTTTTTTGGATTGGCTATTTTCTGTGATTTAGTTTTATTTTCATGACTGGCTTCATTAACTTTTTTGGGGGCTTGTACTACGTTATCCCTAACTTGATGCATAGAATAAAACCCTTGACATCCAGACTTAGGCTGTTGTTGTCTTATATTATATAAATTCTATGTATAGAATTTATATAATTTATTCTATACATCCTATATATGTAATAAATTCAGAATACTGCT
>JAJIBD010019161.1:0-32417 GCA_021461705.1 Cryptotis parvus | reverse complement strand
GCATATAAACTACTTTCAAAGTAAACTAAATATGCCTAAATATTTTACATGAAACAACTCCTATGCCCATTATTCCTTATAAACTTTTAACATTTTAAAAATCAGAAATAATCTGAAAATTATTTAATCAAATTCACTCTACCAATAAAACATGTTCAAATCATGCATGTTTACGTGCATTAAATACAAATAAATCAATGCCACATGACATTCACAAATCTAAAGTAATGCCAAATAAAAACCAATAGCATACCATTCTCTTCCATTATGAAATACAAAGAGAATTAAAAATTTAGATTAACGTAGTATTTAATAAATCTGTTATGTCAAATTTGGTAGAAATCAGTCATTGAAATACAAAAAATCTTTAATCTCTTACCATTTTTCCATCTGTTCCACAACATCTTTGTTTGGCTAAAATTTTTAAAAATAACAAAAAAATTAATTTTACCAATTTTTGGGGATTAAAAACTAGATTAACAAGCAAACTTTTTAAAAACTGTTATTAATTTATAATGATGATCTATTAAAACAAACTAATCAAAAATTTAGAGAGCTTAATCATATTTGAAGATTGCTAATAATTAAAAGATTTAATTTAGAAAACACAAGACAGAAGAGAGGCCACAACACTAAAGACCCAGAAAAGTAAGCCAGCAAAACAATGTGGTTTCTTATGAGCAATTTATATTATTAAAGAAAATCTCAATTCTCAGTGATTGGTCACCAACTCATATTTGAACAAGCTGGAGGCCACCAGAACACACTAGATAGTGAGGGCAGCGATGGGGAGAGGGGGAGATCAAGTAATGCCAGGATTTAAAGTTGGATGCCTTGGGGCCAGAACATAGTACAGCGGTTAGGATGTTTGCACTGCACACTCTGACCTGAATTCAATCCCCAGCATTCACATGGTCCCTCAAGCACCATCAGGAGAAATTCCTGAGTGCAGAGCCAGGAGCAACCCCTGAGCATTGCTGGGTGTGACCCAAAAAAAGACAAAACATAAATGAAAAAGTAATGAAATAAACTTGTATGCCTGTGTTCACAAGGCTGGCATCTCTGACCACGAGTGGTCTTTCTAGGCAGCCCCACTTTATTTTTTTAAGCAATTGAATTTTTTCAGGGGTGAAGGGGGTTCTTTACAGCCCTTTTATTGTTTTTAGTAAATTATGTTTATATGTAGGCCAGTGCACAATTCTGTCACAACTCAACGCATTTTAAACAAGCAGGTAATATACAACCACTACCCAACAAAGAATGTTTTTAAAGAGCTGCAAATTACAAAAGCAACACACGAGCACATTCTTCCTATAAAACTTTTTAAAATGGTTTTCAACCACAGGTCTGCAGATGTTAAAAAGTTGAAAGCCACGTCTTTAAAAAATGGAATGAAAGATGGTCCTCATTTTCAAGTGGTTTCCACCATTCTGTATCTGAAGTCCCCATCGTATATATTATTCCCCATCATTATAATTATTGTGAGTTCAAATGTGGTGCTTCCCTGTGACAATTTCAGGCTTCAGCCAGAACAACCTAACAAAGCAGGTCAAGATTGTCTCTTCAGTTTGTATTTTTTATGTTTTCTCCTAAATTTGCTATCCACCTCTCCCCAATTTTTATTAAGCCTTTTCCTTTTTAAAACTATTAATTTTGGGGGGCCAGAGTGACAGCACAGTGGAGAGGACGTTTGCCTTGCATGCGGCCAGACCTGGGTTTGATCCCCGGCATCCCATATGGTTCCCTGAGCACTGCCAGAAGTAATTCCTGAGTGCAGAGCCAGGAGTAACCCCTGAGTATTTCTGGGTGTGACCCAAAAAAGCAAATAAATAAATAAATGAACAAATGAATAAATAAATAAAACTATTATTTTTTTTCTTGCCAAATTCAAGTCCTAAGTAGTGTTTCTTAAATTAAGGGCTAGAGCAACAGGACAGTGGGAGGACATTTGCCAAGCACATGGCTGACCATCAGGCTCACCCCAGCACTCCATATGCCCCCACCCCCATCCCCAGCCCACCAGGGGCATCCCAGAGCATGGCTGAGGGTGGTCCAAAGACCAAATTTTAAAAAAAAGAAATCTGAAAAAAAGAAAAAGAAAAATGAATCTAAATGAACCCTCTTTGCTTCAGTGTCTTAGGTTAGGCCCTTGACTTTATGCAGCAAATACTGCAATATCCTAATACTTCTCCCTGATCTATTTCTATGATTAGTTTATGAGGAATAAAAGAAAAATTTCCCAATGGGATGAAATCTTCCAATCAGAAAGGAGGCAGGATCTGTCAAAAGTACATCAAATTAACTATGAAAAACATACATGCAGTAGGAATAGATCTTTCATAGATGATTTAATGCATCTTTATTTTCATGAAAGTAGTCTTTTTAAAAACCTAATAAATCTAACTTCTACACTTTAACAATTTATCTATTTTATAGTCTTCCATAGGTCTCACCCACATAAATTGAAACACCTCATCACAACCAGAATGAGCTATATGAAAGGCAAAAGAAATGCCTATTGATCCTAGCAAACAGCCTTCAGTCCACGAGACTTGTCCACAAACTAATCCAGTTCACAGTTCTTACTAAGCTAAGAAAATTCTACGATTAAATCCTAACAAATCTTTCTCCACTCCTTATACCCCATACTTGGCACTTGCACAATGTATCAATATGCAATGGAATGTGACTATTTTTCCATATACTGTCATGGATTTTAAACACGGCATCTCTTCAATATGACTGCTCCTTGGCTCTCTGGCAAATTCATGGTTATTTTTCATAATCAATTTTTTTTTCAAAATTAGGCCAGTGTTTAGGAACCCTGTCTTCACTGTATCACTGTCTTCCCGTTCATCATCAATTTGCTCGAGCGGGCCCCAGTAACATCTCCATATGTCCTGTCTCATGCTAGTAGAGCCCAAGGGCATCTGCTTGCTCCAGGAATATAAAGAGCCTCAATCCATTCCGGAATGAGGTCTATAATTGTTACTGATATTTGGCATATCAAATACAACACGGGTAGCTTGCCAGGCTCTGCCGTGCAGGTAGCATACTCTTGTAGGCACCTCTAAGTCCAGCATTGATTGATGAACCACGCGGCCGCTTGCGGCCACGCTCGAGCTGGGCGCTGATAGGTTTGTCTGCTGGGTGGAGTTCTGACGAGAGAGAAGTCCGGATGTGGAAAATGGAGGCCCTCATGGAGTGGGGTGTCGTCTGGCTTGTTGCGAGGCTCTGCTGGGGTGGTGGGCCAGGGCTAGAACCCACCATCCCTCCCGGGCGCCTCATGAGCGGCTGGTCACAGGGAGAGCCAGTAGCAGCTCTGCCCCCATGTCTGCGAGTCTCTGGACTGGCATACCTGAGCCGGATTTTTAAAAAAGACTGCTGCAGGGTAGAACTCTATGAGCCGGGCTGTGATAGGCTGGTCTGCTGGGTGGAGTTCTGACAAGAGAGAAGTCTGGATGTGGAAAATGGAGGCCCTCATGGAATGGGGGTCGTCTGGCTTGTTGCGAGGCTCTGCTGGGGTGGCAGGCCAGAGCTAGAACACACCATCCCTCCCGGGCGCCTCGTGAGCAGCTGGTAATAGGGAGAGCCAGTAGCAGCTCTGCCCCATGTCTGCGAGTCTCTGGACCGGCATACCTGAGCCGGATTTAAAAAAGACTGCAACCCTGTCTTATATGGGTGGAAACCAAAACCGTTCATTTCTGAAAACTCAGCAAGTTGCATAATCATAGCAGAGTCGATAAATTCAAAAGTTTAGTTTAATAAGTGTACTGGTTAACTACAACTACTCAATGCACAAAGCTGAAGGAGCTTGGTATTGATCTAACATTTTTACTCTGTACATATATACATAAAAACTACAATCTCATCCCTGGCTGATTTTCAAAACACCTCTCACAAAGACTTCTTCAATGAACTACAAACAGTTGAGCATGACAAAAGGAATTTCTTATTCCTGTTATTTTTATTTGGTAATCCTGATCAACAATTCTAAAAATCTGAAGAAAAACATGCTGCTCCTTTGCTGGAAAAAAAAATTTTTTTTCCAAGATGTTTAATGGAGTACAGCAACTCAGAAAACTTCCCTAATAGCTTCATTTTATTCTAAATGAGGTATTAAAAACTGATTTACATACTCTATCAAAATTAGGAAAGCTCAAGAATCACCCTGGATAAGGTTTTATTTTATGCTAACATTATTTATGTATTTGTGTATTGGTCTATTTCTAAATGGAGTCTTTGTATTGGGCTATCTCCAAATGGAGTCTTTCTTTCTTCTTCTTATTCTTCTTTTTTTTTTTTTTTTTTTTGGCTGTCTGGGTCGCATCCAGCTCTGCTCAGAAGTTACTCCTGGCTCTGCACTCAGGAATTACTCCTGGCATTACATCAGGGGACCATATGGGATGCCAGGGATTCAGGTCGGTTGTGTGCAAGGGAAACGCGGCTACCTGCTGTACTATTGCTCCAGCCACATTTTCCTTTCTTTAATGTTTAAACCGGTTACCTTACCTTGAATCTGTTATTTTTCTGCTTCCTACATCTCAAGAAACAACAACTTGGCACCATTACTGGTCTCTGTTTCAGTAAGTTCAATCTTTTCCTCAGGCTAAAAATCCATAGTGCCAAAGAACTGACATTTTTTTTTAACATTTAACTGTTTTTCTCTCAACTGTCACTTGGAATTCTGACTGTTGGGTATGAAGGGGTTAAAGTGGAAAGGAAAAGATCAAACTCATAATAATCTTCATGACTCTTTTCACTAGCAACAGCAATTAAAATGGACAGGAAAAAGTTTTTATAAAACTCATCCTTAGGCCTACCAATGTAAAAGTCCTATCTGCAACCAAATCCTGACATCCTACGCTTTCTGGACTATGAGCGGGAAAAATGAGCTTTTAGTACAACAACCAAAACTCTAAGAATTAAAAAACAATGCCCCAAATCGAATTAGGGATTACAATTGTACTCTCTCCGAGCTGGAGGGTACACAATGGGTAGGGCTCTTGCTCTGGTGTCTGACCCCAGTGTCCTCTACAGCTCCCTGTGCACCAGCAGCAGGAATTACTGAGTAGGGCCAGGAAGACCCTCGAACACCACCAGGTATGCCCCCGAAAATAAAACCACCATAAGTCATGTTTTCCTTCTTAGCTACTTTTTTTTTAATGTACCTGAAATTTTGTTGCATAGATTTTTCTTAAAAATTAATTTTCCATGAGTAAATCCTCTTCATGCTGTAAGTTACTTTAACAGAATAATCAATCCAAAGTATAGAAAAACTTTATAGTAAATAGAAAGCTGATTCAGGGGCAAAACAAATAGCACAATGGGTAAATAAGTTCCTTGCATGCAGCTACCTGGGACTCAATCCCTGGCACCACAAAAGGTCCCTGAACACTCCCAGATTGATCCCTGAGCACACCTGTACCCATGTCCCAAAAAAGAAAAGAAAACCGATTCAATGAGGCAGATAGGGGCCACAGCAATAGTACAGTGGGTAGGGCGTTTGCCCTCCACGTGGTTGACTCAGATTCGATCCCAGCATCCCATATGGTCCCTTGAGCACTGCCAAGAGTAATTCCTGAGTGCAGAGCTAGGAACAGCACTGAGTATTGCTGGGTGTGACCCCCTCCTCCCCCTCAAAAAAAAAAAATTAGGCAGATAATAAAGAATTTTCTAAAAATTCTTTAGAAAAATTATAAATTCTTTAAAAGTTGATAGCAGACTTTACAAAATATTTGACTAACAAGCCGGGGGTGGGGGGGAGCCCACCTGACAATACTCAGGTTATTGCTCTGCACTCAAGAACCACTTCTGGGGGTGCTCAGGGGACCATACAGGATGCCAGGGATTGAATCTGAGTAGGCCGCATGCAAGGCAACTACCTAACCCACTGCTGTACTATCTCTCTCTGGCCCTCAATGACAAGTCTTAAGGCACCACTATTTATGGTCTTTGGGCCACACCCAAAAGTGGTCAAGGCTTAACTCCTGACTCTGTGCTCAAATAAAACTCCTGGAGATACTCAGGAGACCATATACCAGGCGGGGACCCAGGTCAGCCATGTGCAAAGAAAGCACCCTACCTGTACTACTGCTCTGACCCCAAGGCATTACATTATTTTTAAGGAAAAGAAATATATTAAGATTTGTGGTTCTACTTTTTGAATAATAATACGATCACTCCTAGTGCAGAGTAAATTACCAGCACCTTTAACACTGGAATTCTAGGGCAGATTCAAAGAATCTTTTTTCTTTTTACCCGATGAATTAAGTTTAGAAAACTCAAAACTTTATATACTGCAATATATGTTTTGAAGAATTATTACAGGGGGTTAGGAGCTCGCCTTGTATGCAGTCAACTCGGTATCCATATCTTGCACAACTAGGAGTGATCTCTGAGCAAGCAAAGTATGGTCCCAAAACAGAGAGAAGAGGGAGTAAAAAAATATACTGATCCACGTCATCATTCTTTTTTTTTAAGTATTTTATTATACCACAGTGAGATATACAAATAAAAAGATATACAATTAAAAAGTTCATATTTGGGTTTTGGTCATACAGTGTTCCAGCACCCGTCCCTCCACCAGTGCCCATCTCCCACCACCAACGTCCCCGGTTCCCTCCCCACTTCCCCAGCCCACCTCCATGGCAGGTTCTTTATTTCTTTCCCTTTCTCTCTCTTTCTCTTTTCCTTCCCTTCCAGACTATGGTTTACAGAACATACATTAAAAGGTTGTCATGTGTATCCTTTTGCCTCTATTTAATGCTCAGTTCTAGGTTGGCATTAGTACCCTCAACAATTATTAGCACACTGTTCCATTTTCTGTCTTACCTAACCTCTGCCACGTCATCATTCTTGCATCTTTCAACTAACATTCAACATTTTTAAAAAGCTGACTTAATTATAATCAGATGCATCCACACTTCAGACATAAATAAACTGACGTAGAAAGGAAATTTTTAATATTGATAAATACTGTATCTCTTATAATAGCTATACCATAACCAGGAGAATGTAATTTTTTTTTTCATTTTGGGTCACACTTGGCAACGCTCAGGGGTTATTCCTGGCTCTGCACTCAGGAATTACTCATGGCAGTACTCGGGAACATATGGGATGCCGGGGATCGAACCCGAGTCGGCCATGTGCAAGGCAAACGCCCTCCCCACTCTCCTATCACTCCAGCTCCTAGAACATAAATCTTAACTTTTAAGAATAAAACAAAAAACATTTTAGGATTACAGAGGACTATCATATGCTAAATGACTAAATTCTTGATAGCATTATCTCCTCTGTCAAGTTGTTCTATGCAGAGAATTTACTAAATTTAAAACAAAAATAGGTTCCTTAAAAATATTAGAGTTCTTGATAAATTAAGAGATGTTAAAATACTTCCAGAAGCACAACTATACACACGATTCATTATATGGATGAAAAGAATTTTTAGAGTTAAAAAAAATGCATTTATCTACTAAAAGAACAACCATCATTTACAGTAACAGGTTTTTCAGCTAATAAGTGTATACCCCTTGGAGGCTAAAGTGACAGCGCTCTAGGTAGGTAGTTTGCCTTGTACATGATTGACCTGGATTCGATCCCTGGCACCCATATAGACCCCCAAGCCCAGGAAGCCCTGAGCACCACTGGATGTGACCAAAAACAAGTATATTCCTAGGGCCAGAGAGACAGTGCAGGGGGTTAAGGTGCTTCCCTCACATTTATCTGACCCCAGAACCCCAGCACTAGGAGATATTCTAAGCACAGAGACCAGGCAGCCTCTGAGCACCACTGGGTATAACCCAAGCCAAGCCCTAAATTTAACATTATTAGAGAAAACACGGAATCGAATGTGTCTTCTACATAATCAAGATGTAAATGGAATCTCAAGAGTTGAAAATAAAAGCATTAGAAAAATATAAAAGCAATACTTAGAACAGAGATGACTGGGCTTCCAGTTTATGGACCCATGTTAATTTCAGACTGCCGGAATTTTTGGCTTTCTATAAATAATGAACAAAGAGTGATGACAGTAGGACCAAGAGATGAAGGGAAAAAAACAATCTAAAGGAATCAAAGTTTTATACACCCACCATGACAAAACATTAGGGTATGTACTGTGTATAAACATCTCACATGTTTAAATTTAACAGTTCACGATACATAAAACATAACCTCACTGTGAAAGGCTAATAATGAAAGATGTCATAAACTAAGCTGTTTGCTCGACTTCACTCTAAGTTCTGATAGTTCTGATTTATAAGTTGGTTTCAAACCCATTCTCCTACTTAAGAAACCAAGCTACCTGAGAAATATCAAAAAGTAAATTTTTAAATTCTGCTAAGAATTTTTTGAGGCAAATATATAAAAATTAAGTTTTTTACATATATTCCATTATAGAAAAGAATGTCATTTTTTTAGTGCTTACAATCAGGCAATTAGTATTATCTTCCTGTAAGGTAGAGGTTCCCAAAGTTAATCTGGCCTACTACCCTTTTACGGGGGAGGGGAGGAGGGGAAATCGTTCATGGCCATTTGGAAATCTACCTTCTTCACACGAACAGAAAGCACCCCCTAGTCATACCTAAGGTTAGTACACACCTTCCCCCATCCCCACCCACGAGATCTTTCCAGTACTCTCCCCAGGGGTAGTAGAGTATGGCCCATTTTGGGAAACATTTTGAGTACATCTAAGGAAAGAAAAATAGTATTTTCCTTAGGTACTTATGAATATAAATGCAATTAAAGACATTAAGCTTAAGCAAATTTAAGGTGAGTTAGCTGCGATTTAAGAAGACACAGAACTGGGCCGGAGCGATAGCCCAGCGGGTAGGGCGTTTTCTTTGCACATGGCCGGCCCATGCCGTCCAGGGTTCGATCCCGGCATGCCATATGGTCCCCCGAGCACTGCCAGGAGTGATTCCTGAGTGCAGAGCCAGGAGAAACCCCGAGCATTGCTGGGTGTAACCAAAAAAAGAAAAAAAAAAATAATAATAATAATAATAATAATAAAGAAGAAACAGAACTTATTATATGATGGTATTTCTGCCTTGTAATTCATGAAAAGACTTACCTGCTCAGAAACAAGGGTCTGTAGCTTCTGAACTTCTAATCGTAATGTTTTGTTTTGGTCATTCAGAATCTGGAAAAAAGTGGAAAAAAAGAATCTCAATTTACCTTTTTAAAAGTATTCAAAATAATACTGAATGTCGTAACAAATTAACATGAAAACTTTGTTAAAATTTGAGTAAAAGCAGTAAGTGCAACATGGCCCAATTTGCACATAACAGTTCAGTAAAAAACATCATGACTATAGCAACACTATTACTATATATTACTATATATATGTTGTAAAAAGCAATATAAAATAGATTAATCAGTGCCTGCTAGGAGGCTTGGAGAGGTGAGTGGGAAACTAAGGTCTTTGGTGGTATCAAGGGCACATCGGTGGTGGAACTATTGCTGGAATATTTAATAGCTGAAACAACTGTATTATGAACAACTTTGTAAATCACGGTGTTTAAATTAAGTTTAAAATAAAGTTTAAAAACAGTACTCAAAATAGAAAGCATAGGCTGACATGAGAAGCAAATTTCAAGTGGCTTCATTTGTAAAGTCGTAGTTTACTTCCAGAATACATTTCTATAGTCTACGTACAGACCTCTAAAACTCTTATTTATAAAAGTACCCTTTTATTGTTTTGGGGTTAAGTTTTGTACTTTACCCTAAAACATTAACATTATGCTTAAATTGTATCATAGGATTTTTCAGAGTCAGTTTCTGCCAAAAGTTTCTTAGAATCCCCACTTAAACAAGAACCAAACATGATTCCTATCAAAAAAAAAAAAAAAAAAAAACGGCAAATCTTATTGCATGCAGAGATTGCATAATGGTGATCAGATTGTTTGAAAATACTCATGTTAACAGCCATGACCAAAAGCTAGCACTAAACCAACACTGGAGATAAAATCATCATAAGATACCAACAGTAGGGGCCGGCGTGATACCCCAGCGGGTAGGGCATTTGCCTTGCGCGGATGGCCAGTGCTGGCCTGGGTTCGATCCTCGGCATCCCATATGTTCCCCGAGCACCACCAGGAGTAATTCCTGAGTGCAGAGCCAGGAGAAACCCCTGAGCACCACCAGATGTGACCCAAAAGACCAAAAAAAAAAAAAAAAAAATACCAACAGTAGACAAAGGATGGGGAAAGTCCTCAAGTCCATTATAAAAACAAGTACATTATGATATTCTAGGCAAAAAGTCTGATAAAATTCATGATTTGTGTGAATACCTAGAGACATTGTTTCAGAGTGATTATACATAAAAAGTATTTCCAGATTCATGGCAACTAAAGACTATACAAGTTAGTGTATCACATACCTTAAATTCTTCCATTTTGTTTGACATTTCACATTGTAGCTTCTCTTCAAGTAATCTTATTTTATCATCCTTAACATGAACACTATGAGAAAAAAGTCAATCAAAATTCTTCATATACACAGAACATTTTATAAATTTATGCAAAACAATCTAATGCAAGCAGCAACATTCTGCACAGTTATACTTAAATACAAATGTTTGAATGGCACTAGCACAATACTTTAATCACCTTTTTTTGCATTTTCTCCAGTTCATGCGCTGTCGCAGCCTGTTTAGAATGATATGAGATAAATCATTTCAAAAACCATTCTTTCACTTAGTTTTACATTTTAGAAAGTTACATTTCATATATGTAGAATGAGAGCATTATCATTAAATTCTGCAATACTTTCCATCATCCAGTATTCTGTATTTTTCACTATACTTCAATTTTTATTCTAGTAGAGGTAGGTACCTCTTTTGATTAAACTGAAATTAAAACAAATCAGCACATCTTAAGTATTTTAAATGGTTCTTTTACTTCAAAAGTAATCAATTAACTAGATCAAACACCAAATACAACATAATGCCTATGTGAACTGTGAGATTCATGCTCAAACAGAAGAGACTGCCAACAATCGATCATGCAATCAAACAGAACTATCCATCATTATTACCATCTACATGAATAAAAATGAGGCTTACACTGTCAACAAAAATACTCCAATCAACATCTGAGTAAGTGTTAAAAAGCATTATCTACCTGTTCATTGGCGAGGACCTGTAATTTTTTGTACTTCAGCTTTTAATAAGAAATTCATATTCTGTATGTCCTAAAATAAGATGGAAAACAGTATTAGAATTAAATATAATTGAAATTTTTAAGTTTGTAAAGCATCTTTTACACCAAAGCAAAGGTATCAAATTACAATTATTTCAAGAAGTTATCAATTTTATTGGATATTTACCAATTTATAATATTATACGATAGAGGCTTTAACTTTTCCTCTTTCAAATCTAATTTTGAACTTTTCCATTCTTTCAGTTACTTGTACTGATCATAAAATTAAAATACCTCAATTCCTATAAAATACTGTAGTCATTTGTAGAAATTACTGTACCTTAAGTTCCTCCTCTTTACTTGTCAAATGATCATGTTCATTTGCTAAAGAATCCTCAGTTTGTTTTATCTGCTTATCCTTTTCAGCAATCCTTTAATAGAGAATACATTTGTACATTCACTAAACATTTAGAAGTAACAAATCAAACTGAATGCCTTATTTTTCTCAAGCAATCATACTTTCCATTTCTTCTATAGCCACTTCAGTTTACTAATAGATGTCATTCACACTACAACTCCTTCAGATATATACGCCTATTTTAAAACTCAAGGCTAAATGATTTGTTTATACTAACAAGGCTGCAGTGATAGTATCAGATTTCAGATGATTGTACAGTATAAAATAAATACAAAATTGTGTTTTGGGCATACCACCTTATAGTTAAGAATAGTTAGAACTACTTATTAAACACAGAAACTAATTTACTGCCTCTATTCCCAAATCTCTATGATTTCTTCCACACAATTACTAAAGTCCAAATATTTATAAAAGTTATCCAATCTTTCTAAGAGGAAGACATAAAAACACAAAATGTGTAATATGCTTAGGACCCAACTCACTGAGCAGGGAGGGAGATGGGTGGGGGATTGCTCCAAATCTTCTTGAAAGTATTTCTGAACAAGTTAAAATACACAGTTAATTTTAAGTGTTGTGTCTAACAGATATCAGTTAGTGGTGACTGAGTAATTATAAAAGTATAAAAAGGCAAGCTTACACTTTATGTAATTCTTCTGCTAAAACAGAAGCCGAAGTCTGAAAAAGAAAAATAGTGTCAATGTAAAAGCATTTAAGAGAAAGTTTAAAAGTGGGTAACTGTCCTCAGAACAGCTTTAAAAATGTTTTTAAACTAATGCACATATAATGAAGATAACACCAAACCTCCTGTATGTTCAATAAATACTCTGAAAGCAAGTTTGACCATCAACACTAAGTATTAGTGATAACTAATAAGATAATTCAAATAGAATAAATAGATAGGCTTAGAAACTATATAACTGATATGCAAATAAATACACAGGGGAAAAAAAAAACAAGTCTCAAAAACAGCAAATATTTTCATCTGTTTCCATAGTAACAATTCCCAGTAATGAACTATACAATTCATATTAAAAGTACAGGCCTCCAGTCATACCCACGTCAGAGAGACAGCTCCATGCCTGGAGTGCATGTAAGGCAGATCATGATCTATCCCTGACACTGCCAGAAGTGATCCTCGAGTGCAGAGCCAGACGTAAGCCCTGAGCACAACCAAGAGTAAGCCCTGCTCAAAAACAAAGAAATAATCTAACAAAAAAAAAATGTTCTAAAAACAAAACAAAATTTCAATTCAATTTAATTTGATAACTTAAATATATCTGCACAGCAGAGCCTGGCAAGCTACCCGTGTCGAACTTGATATGCCAAATACCAGTAACAATTAGAGACCTCATTCCCATGACCTGATGGAATGCTTTGAGGCTCTTTATGTTCCTGGAGTGATCAGGCGTATGGAGATGTTACTGGAACCCACTCGAGCAAATCCATGAACAACGGGAAGACAAGTGATACAAGTGAAGTGAACTTAAATAATACCCATAAATATTCTTTCCTACTATTAATTTCCCCAAATTTCAGACTGTGATTTTTTTTTTTTTTTTTGCTTTCACTTTTTGGGTCACACCTGGCAATGCTCAGGAGTAACTTCCTGGCTCTGCATTCAGGAATTATTCGTGGCAGTGCTCAGAGAACCATATGGGATGCCAGCAAACACACAACCCACTGTACTATGACTCCGGCCCCCAGGCTAAAATTCTACCAAGAAAACAATGATAAAATTCGCTTTTTTTGAGATAAACATATGAATAAACTTTCACATTATTGTCATATACTTGCAATGCTACTTCACCACCCCACCTCCCAAGTATCAACAAATTACTTAAGGCCCTCTCCCCTTAGACCTTTTCAAAGACGGTTGTTCTGTTAATAGTATCTCTGGGCTTGTTTCCAAGTGAGTTTGTACTTCCACAAAACTTTTCGGCACGTTTTCATTATTAAAACTACATTTGGCTTTGGGGCCATGCATGGCAGTGTTCAGGGTTCCTCCAGGCAGTGTGCAGGGAACTGTGCACTGGCAGAGATTAAATCCAGGACACCTGCATGCAAAGCATGTGCTCCAGCCCACTGAGCTAACTCTCAAGTCCTAAACTATTCGAAGCTGGTACTTACTGATATAACTTTTTAAAATTTTAAAGTTGAAGAATTGAAATTGAAACTGACAATAGGTTTTAGGCATAAGAACTCCTTGGAAGCTTCTCTTTCGTGATTTTTCCATTATTTACAACTAAAGAACAGGTATAGGTATCACTGTATCACTGTCTTTCCGTTCATCATCGATTTTCTCGAGCAGGCACCAGTAACATCTCCATATGACCTGTCTCATGCTAGTAGAGCCCAAGGGCATCTGCTTGCTCCAGGAACATAAAGAGCCTCAAAGCATTCCATCAGGTCATGGGAATGAGGAATATAATTGTTACTGGTATTTGGCATATCAAATACGACACGGGTAGCTTGCCAGGCTCTGTCGTGTGGGTGGCATACTCTTGTAGTCACCTCTGATCTCGAGCATTTATTTGATGAATCACAGCGAGCTGGGCTGTGATCAGCATTTCTGCTGGGTGAAGTTCTGACGAGAGGGGAGTCCGGATATATAATATATTATATATATTCTTACTGCATTGCACAATACTAACAATTTAATCTGTATCTTCTCCATCCCATTTCTTTCAAAATTGATTGCTTGTTGTAACCATATATTCCATAGCACAGTTACATAATTATGCCAATTATTACATAATGACAGGTTTTTCCTTACTATTTGCAAAACTCTAGAAGGTTTGACCTTTCACTAAATTGAAGTATGCATTTTCAAATGATTCTTCTGCATATACAGTCTTGAGAAGGATGATTTACTTACACACTTGAAGGTCTGTAAGGCTTTTTCTATTATAGTCAAAAAATACTGAACAGTTTTCAAAATATAAAAAACTAGTCTTAATACTACTAGTTCAATTCCTCCTGTTTTGTAGCTAAAATAATAGACATTATTTCTCAATGTTGAGAACTAATCCACCTCCTAATTTGGTAGCTTGGGCTTTCTACTCGAGATCATCACTGTTAATTCGGTGACTAGCCTCCCAACTATAAATCCAGTGCTTGACACTCAATAAGCACTAAGATGATTACTAAAATGCCTAGGAAGCTATTTTTAATGATAACAATAAGCAAGCATCATTACCTGGGCTGCTATTTGGGAATGGAATTGTTGAATCTGAGTTTTCAAAGCCTCATTCTGCTCCAAAATATCCTTTCAATAAACAACAATAAGAGGGAAGTGGGGGGAAAAAAGCAATACTATTAAGAAATATACCACTATACATAAATAAATTTATAATTACATCTATTTATATTTTAAAAGCCTCTTGTATTGCAAAGGCATCATTTTTTTATTTATTTTTATTAAATATTTTATTATACCACCATGAGACATACAATTACAACATTGTTCATGTTTAGAGGTTTCGGTCACATAGTGTTCCAGCACCCCACCCTCCACCAGTGCCCATTTCCCACCACCAATGTCCCCAATTCCCTCCTCCTTCCCATAGCCTGCCTAAATGGCAGGTTCTTTATCTCTTTTCTCTCTCCCTCTGTCTCTTTTCCTTCTCTTACACATTGTGGGTTGCACTACATACACTTAGAGGCCATTATGTGCATTTTTTGCCAAAAGGCATCATTTTAAACAATGGCTAACTTTGTAAGATAAAGACGATGTTGTGCAGTTCCTACAATGTGCTTAGACTGGAAGAAAACATATTTAAGTACTATTCAAATACAACACACAGTTGGCACTACTCATTAAGTCATTACCATTCCAGAATTAGGATAAGGTACACTTAACTTCTCTACCAGACACAACCTAATGTCTACCTTTAATTTTTTTTTCAAGAAAAGCATATACCTGCACTTGCATTTGGAGAGACTCTTCTTTGTTCACCCTTTTCTGCTCTGATTCTATCAACTGCATTAGTCTTTGCTCCAACTGTTGTTTTGATACCAAGGTGTCCGTAAGTTTACTATGTAGAGACTGTACTTCATTTTCTTTGGCCACAAATTTACTCTGCAGATCTGTAACAAAGCATTGCATTTTATGAAAGTCTTTGTGTGCAGGGGAGTGAGGACAGCAGAGATACAAATACAAGGACATTGTGCCATAAGATGTCACTTCCTTGCAATCATTAATGGAATGAAACTCAAAAACAACTCTTAGAATATAATGGTCATATCCAGGACTAGCATTTCTTACCAACAGTAGGAAAAGTTAAATTTTTCAGGAAAAGTTACTTCCAACTTAGAATTCTACACCCAGTGAAACAACCAATCAAACATGAAGACAGAAAGAATAAAGACACTTTCATAAACACAAAGCTCCAACAATAGTACTTCAAGGTGTATGCACAGCCATGAAGCTACTAAAAGATAGTAAAAGAGGAAGTAAAACAAAGGTCTCTTAGAATTCAGAAAACACAACCAAGAAGTCAGATATATATTCAATTTCTAAGAAACAGGTTTTGGTAGGTTTTTTTTTCTTTCTGGATTGCACCCAGTGATGCTCATGGGCTACTTCAGGTTCTGCACGCAGAATTACTCCTGGCAGTAATTCCTACAGTAATTAGGGACCCATATGGGATGCAGGGGATTGAACCCAGGTTTGCCATGTTCAAGGCAAATGCCCAACCTGCTATACTATTGCTCTGACCCCAAAACAGATAATTTTCTAACATCTAATATGCTGAAAGCTGAAAAGGGAAAAAGGTTGCATACAGGGAATTTAACCGTAGGTAAAATTTTAAGTAAATACTAAGCAAGGCAAAAACATATGGTGATTAATTAGCTCTACAGAATTATTTGTAATTGTAGAGAACTGCAGTTTTATTATTTATAACAGCACAATGCTACACAATCTTAATTATATAAACAATGATGGTTGACATAACCAGAACATATGTATAACCATAAACTGAGAATGAATGAACAGTGGGTGGAATAATGTGAAACTGTTAAAGCCTTCATTTTCTATTATAGAAAGTCAGTAAATGAACTTTTGGTCAGAGTGAGGTTTTACTATTTATAGCTATAACTGCAAACAACATATCACTATAAACTATGTAATTCTTATGCAAAAACCATGTGCTCTGTTGATAAACTATTAATTCTTAAAATAACCAATGTATCTTAACATAAATACAAACTTTATACTTAAAAAAGACTTCAGATATCTGGAGTACAATTAACTACTGAACCTAAGCTAAATATCTACACACAGAAAAAAGTAAAAATCAGAGGAAACCAAAGCACTACAACAGAGGAAACCAAAGTATACATACAATAGTATGATTCATTCTACTGGTCTACACTATTTTCTAACTGACTTACAACCTCACTACTGGTACAAAGGGAGAAATAATGTAATGTAAAAAAGTGTACATTGTAATATAATAAATGCTTGAAAAAGTATCATCAGTTGGGCACAAAATTAAAAATGGAAAATGTTTTGCACTTAAGTAGGCTGTTTTAACTGAACTACTTGAAACAGTAATATTCTTGCTGTTTCCTCTTCACAACATACAAAGGGAATTTTCTTTCATAGAAAAAAAACTAAATGAGCTGATTAAAGAACGAAAAGGAAATACAAAGAAAACATAAGTAGGCTCCCATTATTCTACTATGGGTCACAATTTTATCACAATTTAATGTTTCATATAAAGCTAGGTAGAGCCTATTTTTAAAACACTGAGAAAGAAATAAACTATAGAACACGTGAGATTTATTTTTATGAAACTATAAACAAAATATCAAGTTATAATTTCTTTACACAGAGGGAGGAAACTGTACCCAGAATATGTAATCTAAAATCGTATGACAGCTTCTTCCCCTTACCTTGTTGTGCTGCCTCGTGCTCTGCTGTCCTTTTCCTGATATAGCTCTGGATTTCTTCCCACCTTCTCTCAGCTTCTTGTAGTTGCACCTGAATAAGAAATGATACGTTAGCATAAACACAAAATTTCTATCTTATAAAAGCATATCTTTGTGTTCTAAAACTTAGAAACATAATTTTCCTATTCTCATAAGGTAGACAGGTATGTCCAACCTCATAACGTATATAAACATTATTATCAGCCCAAACCACTCTACTTCAATACAGAATTCACAGAATGGAGGCTATTTCAGAAAATATTTTTCCTACTTTATCAATGTAGCTACTACCATGTATGTGGATTCAACTTGTTCTGATATTATCTGTGTTCCATTAAATCCTTTTTAGCTAAGAAGCTTTCAAGAGGTCTTTATGTTTTAATTTTATTATACCACTGTGAGTTATACAATTACAAAAGATTCATGATTGGGTTTCAATCATACAATGTTCCAGCACCAATCCCTCCACCAGTGCACATTCCCACCACCAATGTCCCCAGATTCCCTCCCTCCCCTTTCCCCCAGCCTGCATCTATGGCAGATACTTTTGCTCTCTCTCTCTCTCTCTCTCTCTCTCTCCCTCCCTCCCCCTCTCTCTCTCCCTCCCCCTCTCTCTCTCTCCCTCCCCTCCCCTCCCTCTCTCCCTCCCTCTCTCTCTCTCTCTCTCTCTCTCTCTCTCTCTCTCTCTCTCTCTCTCTCTCTCTCCTTACATGATAAATGTATATAGGGCAAGGGATTATCATGAAAACCCTTTGGCTATATTCAATGTCCAGTTCTAGTCTGGCATTACTGTTTCCCACAATTACTAGAACACTGGTATATATTTATATCCCACAAATAAATGCAGTCATTCTATATCTGTCCTTATCCTTCTGACTGATTTTACGCAGCATGATAATCTCCATGTCCATCCATTTGTAGGTAAATTTCATGACTTTGTTTTTCCTGACAGCTACATAGCATTCCATTGTGTAGAGGTACCGTAATTCAAAAAGAGAAGGTTTTACTTATCACTAAACTTAAGTGGGCAATGTGAAATTCACATTTTGAGGTACAGTACAATTCTATTGCAATTAGAATTTTAGTGCAATTTACTTATCCATATCCAGATAGAACAAATCTCCATATTTTTAATACTAGCAATAAATTTACCAACAACATAATACTAAATGAAAGAACTGTGTCTCCCAAAAGAAGCAAAAAATTTTAAGAAAACAAAAATCAAAACTATTTTTACATTCCATTATTCTCAATCTTACTACCCCCAACTACTCTGGAACTAAACTTTTATCATAATGATAGATTACAGACATAATCAAGATTGCATCAATGACCTAGTTAAGAATCTGTATACACTTTTTTTTTTTTTTTTTTTGGGTTACACCCGCAATGCTCAGGGGTTTCTCCTGGCTCTGCACTCAGGAATTACTCCTGGCGGTGCTCAGGGGACCATATGGGATGCCAGACTTCGAACGGGGCCAGCACCAGCCAGCCGCGTGCAAGGCAAACGCCCTACCCGCTGGGCTATCACTCCGGCCCCATGAATCTGTTATACACTTAACTGAATGAAACCTCTCCCCAAAAACAGAGGAAAAGCTCACTTACTCTACTCAAAATATTTATGTTGGGACCAGAGTGATAGCACAGCGGGTAGGGCATTTGCCTTGCATGCGGCCAACCCGGTTTGATCTCTGACCTCCCATTTTGTTCCCTGAGCACTGCCAGGAGTAACTCCTGAGAAAAGAGCTAGGAGTAACCCCTGAGCGTCGCCAAGTATGAAGTACATATGCTATAAAGTGCAAGCAAAAGAAAAAGAATATAGAAATAATATGTCCCATCTCTTTAAAAGTAATGAGCACCTCCACAAAACCCAAGGATGATTCTGTAATTAAAAATTGTGACATTTGGGGCAAGAGCGATAGCACAGCGGGTAGAGCATTTGTCTTGCATGCTGCAGACCTGGGTTTGATTCCCGGCATCCCATATGGTCCCCCAAGCATGCCAGGAGTAATTCCTGAGCAAAGAGCCAGGAATAACTCCTGAGCATTGCTGGGTATGACTCAAAAAAGGAAAAAAAAAATCATGACATTTGAATACTATGACTCAAGTAAAAGATACTAGAGCTAAAAACAAATATGCATGTATATATACTTCAAGGCTGGAAGAAAAATTAACTCTACTGAACTTATGGAGATAGTCAAATTATAAATAAGTGATAATGATTATCTTAACTACATGGCCTTTATAATACATATGTAGATTTAAATGCCAATTATAAGACAAATTTCATTTCTCCTATCTTTAACTTTATTCTTTGCCTTTGAATTCAGTCTTTAACTTTGAGTTCAATGAATACTCAATTCTCTTAGGAAATAGGTACCTATACAGGCAGAGCACTTACACTACCAGTCCTCTAATCCTCAAAACAAAGTCCCCAAACTCTCAAACCTATTAGCAGTGTTTCCCAACCCTTTCCAACTGTGCCCCGTTCTTGGCCTTGTTTCTCCTTCCTTTCTGCAACCTCCAGAATCCACTGGGTGGCCATGGAGTCTTGTGCCTCCCCCTCCCTCACCGTAATTTTCACCTGTGGCCACCTTAGAAGGCGATGTGACTCCCAGTTGAAAAGAGCGGCTATCTACACTTAGAGACACTGAATTGAGTAACTACTGGAGTGATAAAGATGGGAATATGTCACCTTCAGCTGAGTAACTCCTTGCTCAGCATTTTTCTTTTGTACTTCCTCTTGCTGTAGCTTTCCTGTTTTCTCAGTCAGCTCATTCACCAACCTACCATAGTCCTGGCGCAGTTTATTTAGCTCAGCAGACTGCCTAAAAACAGAAATTGAATTTGAAACTTTGTCATTATAAACATATGCACACAAAATCTTTTATGTAAGTTTTGCTGAGTTTCCACTTACAGAGGGATAGACAGCACGGGGGGCTAAGGCTCTTGCCTTGCACCCCGCCAACCCCAGTTAGAATCCCTGGTATCACATATGGTATCCTGAGTACCACTAGGGATCACCCAAGAGCACAGATTCAGGAAGAGCGTGTAGCACAAAAACAAATGAACAAATACAATCCACTTTAACTGAAAACCAATGCTCTGAATGAATATTGAAATGAAGTTTGAGGTTAGGATGCCTGTCTTGTTTGCAAGTGGCTAACCAAGGCGAGATCCAGACAGCACCTTATAGGTCCCCCAAGCACTCCCAGGAGTGATTTCCCAAGTGCAGAGCCAGTAGAAAGCCCTGAGCACAATCAGGTGTGGCCCAAGTACCAAAAAAATAGCAGTATTAGCCAGAAGGAGACAGATACAGAATGACTGTGTTTATCTGCATAACATAAATATATATGTACATATTATGATACCAATATCCAAGGTCAAGTGAAACATATATCAGGAGGTCTTGTCAAAGGTGGAAATTATCACAAACGTGTGGGAGTCAGAGGCTAGGTAAGACAGAAAATGGAACAGGGTGCTAACAATTGTCGAGGGTACTAATGCAAACCTAGAACTGAGCACTAAATAGAGGCAAAAAGATACACATGACAACCCTTTAATGTATGTTCTGTAATCCATAGTCTGGAGGGGAAGGAAAAGAGAAAGAGAGAGAAATGGAAAGAAATAAAGAACCTGCCATGGAGGCAGGCTGGGGGAGCGGGGAGGGAACCGGGGAGCGTTGGTGGTGGGAGATGGGCACTGGTGGCGGGATGGGTGCTGGAACACTGTATGACCAAAACCCAAACATGAACTTTTTAATTGTATATCTTTGTAATTGTAAAAATAATTTTTTTTTAAAAAATAGCAATAAAAATAGATGGTGAAGGCCAGAAGGACTGGTCTATCTATGGTTGGAAGCTTGCCACAAATTTGGGGAGAGAGTAGTAAGGGCAAAAGAAAGGACCAGTATTATAAGGATAGTTGGAAATGACCACTCGGGACAAGCAAGAAGTAATGAAAGGAAGTCAAGTCATACATACATGATTATCTTTCAGAGCCCGTACTGCAAATTATAATGCATAAAGATAGGCAGAGAAAGAAAGAAGAAAAGTATCTGCCATAGAGGCAGGCTGGCGGGGGGAGAGTACAGGCAGGGAAGGCGGATACTAGGGACATTGGTGGTGGGAACCGTAAAGTGGTACAGGGAGAGGGAGAGGTGCTGGAATATTGTATGACTGAAATCTAGTCATAGACATCTCTGTATTTCATGGCGATTCAATTTTTAAAAATTCATTTCTTAAAAAAATGAAGTTTAAATGTAATTTTTGAACAATTCTCGTAACTGCTACAAAATCCAAAATCACTGAAAAATAATTAATAAAAATGGATGACCACACCTTTACAATATTTACAATGGAGAGTTCTCACACTGGTATTCTGAAAATTAAAATCAGTGAGAGTGCTCATCTGTGTAAGCACGCTAATTAACTTCTCTAGGATACCATTTGCCAAAGTATAATCCAAACCTAAAACATCACCATCACAAGGAATGTGTCTCTCAATAAGTGGAGAGCTTGATTAATTCTAGAATCACTGAATCATAATCTTCTAGAAGGGTCAGACCATAAACATGCAGATGCTTTATTTGTTTGTTTTTAGCTAACCTATCGACAGGATTCAAAATAATGAAGTTTCAGAACTATAGTCATAGGAGATAAATGGAATCTGGAAACTGTACCAGTGGTTGCACTAGCATTTTTCACATACTTCTGCTGAAAAAAAATTTCACACAGCAAGAGAATTGTTTCTGAACATTAACTTGTATTAGAACCAAATGTATGGGGCGGAGCGATAGCCCAGCGGGCAGGGCATTTGCCTTGCACGTGGTCGGCCCATGCCGGCCAGGTTCGATCCCCGGCATCCCATATGGTCCCCCGAGCACCGCCAGGAGTAATTCCTGAGTGCAGAGCCAGGAGAAACCCCTGAGCATCACCAGGTGTGACCCAAGAAAGCAAAAAAAAAAAAAGTAAAAAAAGAAAGGTTATACAATTATCACCTAACACTATTTTGATCATAAAAAAAAAAACTAAACTGTCATTCAAGGAAAATGCACTACAATCAATTAAAAACATACTTGCTTTCTAGCTGATTTGTAGTGTTGCTGACAGCATCTCTCAGTATGCCGTTTTCCTGCTTCAAGTGTGCTATCTCTGCCTCCATTTGCTCACGAAGTTGCTGAAACTAAAATTATATATTGATGAGATTCAAAAACAAAGACTGCCAAAATTAACTTCAAAGAAACTTTGAAATGAAAATAAGACCATTAAGACAGCAATTGGTCAACCTCCTCAATTAAATATAAACAAATCTACAAGAGGTTATATTTTGATAGTGATAAACATAAATACAAACTCACAGCATTAAAAATTAAGTAGATACTTGGGGCGGGAGAGTACATGGGGGTAGGTATTTGCCTTGTACCAGGCTGATCCAGGTTCAATATGTGGCATTCCACATGGTTCTCTGAACCCATCAGGAGTGATCCCTGAAGGCAGAGCCAGGAGTAAGCCCTGAACACACCAGATATGGTCCCAAAACAATACAATTAATTCTAAGTAGATACCACTTGCCTATTTTAAGCAAAAGTGCAATACAATCATGAATTTTAAGAATTACAAGATAATATGTAGCTTCTTTCCTACCCAACAGACTCCTATGTAATTAGTAAAGCGTGACCTTACTCTAGAATATATCCATTTTATAGCAGCAATTTTTTCTCTTTTGAGGTCACACTCAGTGGTCACCAAGACTACTCCCACTCTGTGCTCAGGCTTCCCAAATGCAAAACAAGGAAAGACTCAGTTTGGTGAGCTATCGCTCTGGCCCCTATAAGTGGGATACTTTAAATGAAAAATTTTAGTAACCAAAAGCTATAACAACTTAAATTATGCTCAACATATTTACACTATTACTAATTAGGTCATAACTGAGTAAGCGGTAACTTGATTACACAAAAACAGACTTCCTAAAATATTTTGGAGTCTTATCTTTTTACGTAAGAATTACAAAATCCTTGGGATAGGAGACAGTACAGAGGACAGGGCACCTGCCTTGCCTGTGGCCAACCGGGTTCAATTCCTGGTACCTCATATGGTCCCACAATACCTCTAGGACTAACTCCAAAGTGCAGAGCCAGGATTAACCTAAGCATCACCACGTGTGGCCCAAAAACAAAAACAAATTTACAGATGCTAAAAATGGAGTCCTTTATTTCTGTAAGACTATGCCCCTATTTAGTATGAAAATAATCTTAGTAATAATGCTTAGTGAATTTATTCAATTAAAAAAAAGTACTTGTTTCTATTTTTCAGAAACATAAATTCCTAACTCCAGCTCTATATACAATCATGTTAAAAAAAAATAACCTGATACGCGGTTTTTGCGACTGAACTCCAGGCTTTCACGGGCCGGGGATCAGGACTCTCCCTCCCCCATCTCCATGTGTCCCAGAAGGTCCCAGGTGGTCGCACCCATTAACTGCCTCGGGAGCCTAAGTAATCTCATCAGCGGCTACGACCCAGAGACTCCTCTATAAATGTCCAAAGAGATCAACAGGTGGCAGACATCCTTCAGGTCTCCGCCCTGCCAGGCTGAACACAGGGGGCAATCAGGAGAGGAGACAGGTTTGGGGAAGACTGGTCTCAACAAAGAACCCTAGCAGCCTCAAGATTTTTTTTTTTCTTTTTGGGTCACACCCGGCAATGCTCAGGGGTTACTCCTGGCTCTTCACTCAGGAATTACTCCTGGCGGTGCTCGGGGGACCATATGGGATGCTGGGGGGCGATCCCAGGTCAGCCGCGTGCAAGGAAAACGCCCAACACGCTGTGCTCTTGCTCCGGCCCCAAGATTTTCTTCGCTCACAATTATCCAACATGCTTAAGGCAAGAATCCACTGCTTGGATGAGCTCCCGCTCATGAGTGAATCTGTTGAAAACTCCAGGTATGCGGGCTTCTTTGACTAAATAACAAGCTTTCACGAAGCCGGGGATGGGGACCCTTCCCCCCATCTCCGTGTGCCCCAGAAGGTCTGGTGGTTTCGCCCATTAACTGTCTCAGCTGCCAAAGTAATCTCATCAGCAGCCATGATCCAGAGACTACTCTATAAATCTACAAAGTGACCATGATTGAGTAACTCAGTTACAATCTCTGTAATTACTATTAAACGAATATTGCATTACATTTTACAGATATAAGTATAATGCACCCAAAAACAAAATGTGCGGTCACATGCGTAATCTGTAACAACATATATCAGTAATTTCTTATACAATGGGCTCAAAGGCCCAACTTCCATTGGGAGACTAAAACCCTTATTAACCTTCTTCTAAGAAAATACTTCTTGGGGCCGGGTGATAGTCCAATGGATAGGGCATTTGCCTTGTATGCGGCCAACCTGGGTTCGATCCCTGGCATCCCATATGGTCCCTGGAGCATGGCCAGGAGTAATTCCTGAGTGCAGAACCAGAAGTAACCCCTGAGCATCGCTAGATGTGACCCAAAAAGAAAAAAAAATAAAGGAAAGAAAGAAAGAAAGAAAGAAAGAAAGAAAGAAAGAAAGAAAGAAAGAAAGAAAGAAAGAAAGAAAGAAAGAAAGAAAGAAAGAAAGAAAGAAAGAAAGAAAGAAAGAAAGAAAGAAAGAAAGAAAGAAAGAAAGAAAGAAAGAAAGAAAGAAAGAAAGAAAGAAGAGAAGAGAAAGAAAGAAAGAAAGAAAGAAAGAAAGAAAGAAAGAAAGAAAGAAAGAAAGAAAGAAAGAAGAAAGAGAGAAAGAAGAGAAAGAAAGAGAGAAAGAAAGAAAGAAAGAAAGAAAGAAAGAAAGAAAGAAAGAAAGAGAGAGAGAGAGAAAGAGAGAGAGAAGGAGGGAGGGAGGAGGGAGGGAGAAAGGAAGGAAGGAAGGAAGGAAGAGAGAAAGAAAGGAAGGATGGAAGGATGGAAGGAAGGAAGGAAATCCTTCTCTACCATATATCAGCAGACTACACATAACAATCCTGCCCCTTGAGGTGTCCTGCCCCTCGAGGTGTTGCAGGTGTGGCTGCAGTGCCCAGCTCCATCAGCAGGTGACAGACAGAAGACAGGCTTGTCTACACCCAAGACTCTGCCAGGTAGGCCCTGGATGGTTGACGTTCTGACAGAAAAAAAAGACTGGGTCCCCTGGGATAAAGCCAGAGTCACCGCAGAGCTTGGCAAGCTACCCATGGTGTATTCAATATGCCAAAAATAGTAACAACAGGGGCGGAGCGATAGCCCAGCAGGTAGGGCGTTTGCCTAGCATGCAGCTGGCCTGTGCCGGCCTGGGTTTGATTCTCGGCATCCCATATGGTCCCCGAGCACTGCCAGGAGGAATTCCTGAGTGCAGAGCCAGGAGTAGCCCCTGAGCGTCGCCGGTGTGACCCAAAAAGCAAAAAAAAAAAAAAAATAAGTAACAACAGGGGCCAGAGCTATAGCACAGCAGGTAGGGCATTTGCCTTGCACGCAGCACACCCGGGGTTCGAACCCCAACATCCAACATCCCATATGGTCCCCGAGCACCGCTAGGAGTAATTCCCTGAGTGCAGAGCCAGGAGAAGCCCCTGGGCATTGCCAGGTGAGACACAAAAAAGCAAAAAAAAAAAAAAAAAAAAAAAAAAAGTAACAATAATGGACCTCATTCCCAATGAATGAAGACATTACTGGTGCCTACTCGAGCAAATCGATGAACAATGGGAAGACAAGTGACACATAACAAAAAATAATTAATTACTGAGTATCTGCTTAGGACAGGTTCAAGCAGAGGTAGGGAAAATTTGAAGTAATTGTGTCCATAGTTGCAACTGTAGTGAGTTTTGGATTGGTTATTGAACATTTATAAGAGATTAATTTGAATATCTTTGCCAAAAAATTGAATAGAAGTTCACCTCCAATTAATAAGTTCTTAAGTAAAACAATAACACAGATTGTCCAACTCGCAATTACTGTTACTGGGTTGTAACAACCCAGTAAAAAGATCATAACTTTAGCAATACCATTCTGAGATATATTTTCTAACAAGCAATAAAATTAGTGCCTGCTAAAGGAGCAGGTATGGGGATGGGGCGGGTGCAAAACAAGGGGTTTTGGTGGTGGTAAAGGCACATTGGTGGTGGGACTGTTGTGGAATATTGAATGACTGAAACAACTGTACTGTGAACAATTTTGTAAATCATGGTGCTTAAATAAAATTAATTAAAAAAAAAAACCCTGAATATACTTGACTCTCAACACCAGACTAATTAAACACACACACACACACACACACACACACACACACACACACACACACACACAGAGAGAGAGAGAGAGAGAGAGAGAGAGAGAGAGAGAGAGAGAGAGAGAGAGGAGAAATTAAAAGAAAAAGATCTGGGGTTGAGGAGATTATATAGGGATTAAGCACTGGCATTGCATGTAGCTGACCCCAGTTCAATCCCCAGCTCTATATATGGCCTCTGTGCACTGCCGAAAGTGATCCCTGAGCACAGCTGGGTATGAACCCAAACTCTACCACTCCTCCCCACAAAAAGGAAAGAAAATATACCTTCATTTGCATCTGTTGAGATTCTTGATAACTGACATGCATTTTGTTCTGAAATACATTGTGCTCCTTTTCTAATGTCCCAATTCGATCTTTCATCCTTGCTATAACCACATTGCTTCTTTCTTTCTCTGTCATCATCTCCTAGAAGAGTACACCAGGAAAAAAAATATTATTAAAAAGTACAAAAAAGAGGGCCGGAGCAATAGTACAGTGGATTGGGCACTCGTGTCTTGCATACAGCCAACCAGGATTTGATCCTCAGCATCCCATCCTGAGCACTGCCAGGAGGAATTCCTAAGTGCAGAACCAGAAGTAAACCTTGTGCATCTAGGTGTTGCCCAAAAACAAAAAAAATAAAGTACCATTAAGAGTACCACAGAGGGGGCAGAACAATAGTACAGCAGGTAAAGCATTCACCTTGCACATGGCCGACCTAGGTTCAATCCCTGGTGTCCCATATGGTTCCCCAAGCACCGCCAGGAGTAACTCCTGAGTGCAGAGTCAGAAGTAACCACCGTGGGGCGGAGCAATAGTCCAGTGGGTAGGGCGTTAGCCTTGCATGCAGGCAGCCTGTGCCGGCATGGGTTCGATCCCGGCATCCCATATGGTCCCCTGAGCACTGCCAGGAGTGATTCCTGAGTGCAGAGCCAGGAGTAACCCCCTGAGCATCGCCAGGTGTGACCCAAAAAAAGCAAAAAAAAAAAAAAAAAGTAACCACCTAGCAAGGCAGGTATGACTAAATAGTCACAAATAATTAAGAAAGAAAGAAAATACATTAAAAAAAAAGAAAAGAACGAGTACAGTAAAGACCCATTTTTAACACCAGCAAAATAACATCAGTATATTCTTGAATTGTGAAATAACTCTACGAGATCAGGAGCAGGGTAGATAACTGAACAAGCTGAAGTGTTTGTTTTACATGCAGGAGATCCAGATTCAAACTCTAGCACCACACCTCCCCAAATACTACCAGAAGTGACCACGAGCCAGGAGAAGCTCCTAAGGACCATCAGGTGAGACCCAAAACAAAATTGAAAAAATGAGGTTAAAGGTCTTTTTATTTTTGTTTTTTTAACAGCACTGTCCTCTGCATCTTTTCTAAGAGTTCTAAGTACTGACCCTAGAATAGCCAAACTTGATTAAGAGAACGTTTTGTTTTATTTTCATTTTTGGACCAAGCTAGTCTGTGTGCAGGGATGACTCCTGGACACAGACTGTAAGGTGGATTTGAACTGGAACATAGTAAGTTTTGTTTTTATAAGGAATAATTCTAAATTAAATTCTAAATTAAAGCTATGATTCAATAACCATGGTCTCGATGTCCAATGTCTGTTATTCTAAAATTAGTATCAATAATATTTTAAAATTTGTAGTTCAATTGCAGGATCTATGAATATAAAGAGTAAAGACAATCCCAACCACCACCAAAATCTAAAACAAAAGTTTTACTGGATAAAATGCATTACACAAATAACTAAGTCGTTTTAAACCTTCCACTGCTACTGACTTAGAAAGCGTATCTCTGAAACAGAAGACTGGCTTCACCTGGGTTAACTGCTTACACCGGTCCTTTGCTGCAGTAGCGTCTTCCTTCACAATCGCAAGCAACTTATCTTTTTCTTGAAGTTGATGTACAAGAGCCATCAATTCTCCTTTGTTTGACTACAATTGAAAAAAAGAATACAGAATAATTAGGAAGCGCTAAGAGCCAGAAAGCCAGTATTTAGCAGGACTGGGAGACGGATGTGCGCTCGATCTCCAGCACCATTGGTGGCCCCCAGCACCACAATGGTCACCCCTGGGCACTGGAAGGACAGCACAGCACTGCATCCTTGGGCCTCTGCACTGACCACCTCACAGTTAGCCATTAAGCACTGGGAGTATCCTCAGCCTTCTACCCCCCCAAGCAAATAAAACTATGAAAAGGAAGTACCTAATAGCAAATGTTCTTAGGCTAATGGATAACAATTACATATAAACTAGAATGACTGCCAATTACTTACTGGTCACTGAAATTTAAAAAAAAAAAAAGTCACTATCATGATATATTATGGTCCATCCAAAGGATTATATCTCAAGAAACAGATTTTTATAAGAAACTGTAAGAATTCTGATTTTAAAGTCAAGAGAGAAATCTTTTCCCCTCCTTATAAAAAATCAAGAGTAATATGAAACTAAGTATCAGGAAATACTACCAAAAGTAGTGTGGATCAACATAGGCACTTGACATCACAGTTAGCATCTACGCAACAGTATAAAGGTGCCTCTAAACTCAACAGACACATCCTGAAAGATAAAACCAATGATCTCCCTCTTGATATCAGGGTCAATAGTAATGTAGAAAGCAGTAAATTTCTTGGAAGTGCTTGAGAAATGAGTAAGAAATCACACAAACATTTCACTCAAAGACAGCAGCCAATTAAAGCAGAGAGAGGAAACAGGAGACTCCATATGTGAAAGGCTTAAAAAAAAACCTCAATTATACATAAAATCTAAAGAACCAATGCCATCGATTAACCATGACACTTTACCATTTTACCTTTATCAATCTCCAGGCACATAGCTTACCCGAAAGAAACACCGTTCATTAAAAGAGAAGTCAAGACAGAAATTTAAAAAAAAATTAAGTCTAGGCAACACACAAGAAAGAAAATTATAAGAAAAAGAATGATGGGGTCGGAGCGATAGCCCAGCGGGTAGGGCGTTTGCCTTGCCGCAGCCGGCCTGTGCTGGCCTGGGTTCGATCCCTGGCATCCCATATGGTCCCCTGAGCACCGCCAGGAGTGATTCCTGAGTGCAGAGCCAGGAGTAACCCCTGAGTGCCGCAGGGTGTGACCCAAAAAAGCAAAAAGAAAAAAAAGAAAAAGAATGCATGATGTGATACAGAATGGACAAAATTTTCTGAAGATCTAAATATAAGGCCAGAGAGACAATCCAGTGGGAAGAAATCTACCTTTGCGCTCAGCCAACAAGAGTTTGATCACTGGCACCACATATAATTCCCCAGGAGCTGCCAAGAGTGATCCTGAGTTAAGAGCCAGGAGTAAGCCTGGAGCAGTAGGTGTGGCACCCCCAAAAAAAAAAAAATAAATAAAACGACAACAAGAAGTCTAACATAGTGCTCAATTCTAAAATAAAAGAGCAGGGGCCAGAGCGATAGCCCAGCGGGTAGGGCGTTTGCCTTGCACGCAGCCGAGGGAGGGAGGGAGGGAGGGAGGTTATGTAGGGTAGGGTGGGTGGGTGGTAGGTGGGTAGGTAGGTGGGTAGGTAGGTGGGTAGATAGATAGATAGATAGATAGATAGATAGATAGATAGATAGATAGATAGATAGATAGATAGATAGATAGATAGATAGATAGATAGATAGATAGATAGATAGATAGATAGATAGATAGATAGATAGATAGATAGATAGATAGATAGATAGATAGATAAAAAATAAATGAATAAATGAATAAATAAATAAAAGAGCAAAGAATACAGCTCTTAGAAAAGACTAAGAGAAAAGACCACAAGGTGAGATGAAATAGGTCTCCAAATTCCACTTAAAAGCTGCTAACAGAATTACATGCTATTAGAGTCAAAGGTAAAGAGAAAAACATGAAAATAAACCAAAAACAAGTTTCAGGGCTGAAATACAAATCATAAAGAAGTGAGGTACAAAGGGTAGGGTGATTGCTTTGAATGTAGCAGACTTGTTCTTGGGTTTGATCCCTGGCACACACCCTGAGCCCCATCAAAAGTGATCCCTGAGCAAAGAAGGAGGAGTAAGCCCTGAGCACTGCCAAGTCTGGCCCCAAATCTTTAGAAAAATTTTAAGGGGCTGAAAAGATACTATAGCGGGTAAGGGACTTGCCTCACATGTGGTCAACCCAAGTTTGACTCCCAGCATTCCATTTGATCCCCAAGTACTACCAGGCGAGATTCCTGAGCGTAGAGCCAAGAGTAACCACTGATAACTGGAGGGTATGGTCCAAAAAAAAATTTTTTTTAAAGTCAAGAGAGAAATCTTTACCCCTCCTTATAAAAAATCAAGAGTAATATGAAACTAAGTATCAGGAAATACTACCAAAAGTAGTGTGGATCAACATAGGCACTTGACATCACAGTCAGCATCTACGCAACAGTATAAAGGTGTCTCTAAACTCAACAGACACATCCTGAAAGATAAAACCAATGATCTCCCTCTTGATATCAGGGTCAATAGTAATGTAGAAAGCAGTAAATTTCTTGGAAATTTACTTGGAAAAGGAGCACTGTATGTTTTAACAAACTGCCAAATAACCTTAAAACTATACAAATCATCTTAGTTAAAAGTTCGAAAATAATCACTTTACCCAAAACAAACTGACTCGGGACTGGCAAGAGTAAATATGATTAGTATAGACAAAATTAAATAATTTCTATATTCTAGAACTTTCAAATGTGACTATGTGCTCTGGAGTGTGAAAAGCCAAATTATGTAATAGTTTAGTGCACTACAGAAGCATTCTATGGTAAACAATCAATACTAGGCTCTTAGAAAAGACTACGCTCATAAACAGAAACATATTCACCTTCTTTAAAGCATCCTGTATCACACCAGACTTCTCCTTCAGCAGGTCTATGATACAAAGGGCCTCATCTTCAGAAAATATCATAGTTTTCAAGGACAGAAGAAAATCTTTAAATTTCAGTTCCGCATTTTCTTTTGAAAACAAGGAGTACGGTTGGTTAGGATTTAAAAGACCCAAGTAATTAACTTCACTAAAGAACCAAGAATTTACATTTCGGGTTAAATAACAAACATCAAGAGAGAAAAATGTGTTACCTATGAATCTTTAATATAAAACTATATTAATTAAAATTCTGCTCAAGACACAGAGTACTAAAGCACCACCATGATACACTTTTTCATGATCATTTAAATAACCAATATATGCTAGCATCTACTATATATAAGCATGATCACAAATATTCTTATTTAACCTTTTTACTGTGACATATAAACCTTATTTTGCAGGTGAAAAAATAAGCTGAAAGTATGAAAGAAAATCTTATTTCACAAAGATTAAATGTACACAAGCAACACCGACTTTTTAAAAACTTTATGCATCTAGGGCAAAAAGCAGTTCTTGCAGAGGGATGCCTGCCAGTGCCAGATAGGTCCCTGATTACAGTCAGAAGCCCTGAGCACCACTGGGAGTGATCCCAATAAAAAGAAAAACAATCAACATCTCCTGATTTGCCTATTTTAACAATTCCCCAGGGCTCTCATATTAGGCACCAACTTCCTCTTAAAAAGAACCTCATTAAATCCAAAGAGCCCAGGGATCGGAGAGCAGGGTGTTTTCCCTGCACTTTGCCAGCCTGGGTTCAATCCTGATTTCCCAGC